>JAVIAB010000104.1:5598264-5783264 GCA_032433765.1 Megaustenia siamemsis
ATGATTAAACTACTACCATGATCTCCATGATTAAACTAATGCACTGATCTCCATGATTAAACTACTACCATGATCTCCATGATTAAACTAATGCATTGATCTCCATGATTAAACTAATGCATTGATCTCCATGATTAAACTAATGTATTGATCATGATTAAACTGCTGCATTGATCTCCATGATTAAACTACTACCATGATATCCATGATTAAACTAATGCATTGATCATGATTAAACTACTACCATGATCTCCATGATTAAACTAATGCATTGATCTCCTTGATTAAACTAATGCATTGATCTCCATGATTAAACTAATGCATTGATCATGATTAAACTGCTGCATTGATCTCCATGATTAAACTAATGCATTGATCTTCATGATTAAACTAATGCATTGATCTCCATGATTAAACTACTACCATGATCTCCATGATTAAACTAATGCATTGATCTCCTTGATTAAACTAATGCATTGATCTCCATGATTAAACTAATGCATTGATCATGATTAAACTGCTGCATTGATCTCCATGATTAAACTAATGCATTGATCTTCATGATTAAACTAATGCATTGATCTCCATGATTAAACTAATGTATTGATCATGATTAAATTGCTGCATTGATCTCCATGATTAAACTAATGCATTGATCTTCATGATTAAACTAATGCATGATCATGATTAAACTACTACCATGATCTTCATGATTAAACTACTACCATGATCTCCATTATTAAATTACTGCATTGATCTCCATGATTAAACTACTACAGTGATCTCCATGATTAATTAATGCATTGATCTCCATGATTAAACTAATGCATTGATCATGATTAAACTGCTGCATTGATCTCCATGATTAAACTAATGCATTGATCTTCATGATTAAACTAATGCATTGATCTCCATGATTAAACTAATGCATTGATCATGATTAAACTGCTGCATTGATCTCCATGATTAAACTACTACCATGATCTCCATGATTAAACTAATGCATTGATCTCCATGATTAAACTAATGCATTTATCTCCATGATTAAACTACTACCATGACCTCCATGATTAAACTACTACCATGATCTCCATGATTAAACTAATGCATTGATCTCCATGATTAAACTACTACCATGATCTTCATGATTAAACTGCTGCATTGATCTCCATGATTAAACTAATGCATTTATCTCCATGATTAAACTACTACCATGATCTCCATGATTAAACTAATGCATTGATCATGATTAAACTACTACCATGATCTCCATGATTAAACTAATGCACTGATCTCCATGATTAAACTACTACCATGATCTCCATGATTAAACTAATGCATTGATCTCCATGATTAAACTAATGCATTGATCTCCATGATTAAACTAATGTATTGATCATGATTAAACTGCTGCATTGATCTCCATGATTAAACTACTACCATGATATCCATGATTAAACTAATGCATTGATCATGATTAAACTACTACCATGATCTCCATGATTAAACTAATGCATTGATCTCCTTGATTAAACTAATGCATTGATCTCCATGATTAAACTAATGCATTGATCATGATTAAACTGCTGCATTGATCTCCATGATTAAACTAATGCATTGATCTTCATGATTAAACTAATGCATTGATCTCCATGATTAAACTACTACCATGATCTCCATGATTAAACTAATGCATTGATCTCCTTGATTAAACTAATGCATTGATCTCCATGATTAAACTAATGCATTGATCATGATTAAACTGCTGCATTGATCTCCATGATTAAACTAATGCATTGATCTTCATGATTAAACTAATGCATTGATCTCCATGATTAAACTAATGTATTGATCATGATTAAATTGCTGCATTGATCTCCATGATTAAACTAATGCATTGATCTTCATGATTAAACTAATGCATTGATCATGATTAAACTACTACCATGATCTTCATGATTAAACTACTACCATGATCTCCATTTTTAAATTACTGCATTGATCTCCATGATTAAACTACTACAATGATCTCCATGATTAATTAATGCATTGATCTCCATGATTAAACTAATGCATTGATCATGATTAAACTGCTGCATTGATCTCCATGATTAAACTAATGCATTGATCTTCATGATTAAACTAATGCATTGATCTCCATGATTAAACTAATGCATTGATCATGATTAAACTGCTGCATTGATCTCCATGATTAAACTACTACTATGATCTCCAAGATTAAACTATTGCTATGATCTCCATGATTAAACCACTGCTATGATCTCCATGATTAAACCACTGCCACGATCTCCATGATTAAACCACTGCCACGATCTCCATGATTAAACCACTGCCATGATCTCCATGATTAAACCACTGCCATGATCTCCATGATTAAACCACTGCTATGATCTCCATGATTAAACCACTGCTATGATCTCCACGATTAAACCACTGCTATGATCTCCATGATTAAACCACTGCCACGATCTCCATGATTAAACCACTGCCACGATCTCCATGATTAAACCACTGCCATGATCTCCATGATTAAACCACTGCCATGATCTCCATGATTAAACCACTGCCTTGATCTCACTACTTGCAGCTACCACTACAGCACCGCTCTCCTCTGTTATTGCTTCTCCTTTCACCTGAGCGTCCAAGAGGCATGAGCTATGACTGTGCCAAACATAGAATCCATAAGTGACCTCAGTATCATGCAAGTTGTCATAGATCAAGGTATGCACCTCCGCCTCCACAACCACATGGTTATGTTGACTTCATTCTCTGTTCTAAATGACAAAGCTTATATCATATAAAGGATTATATAAAGGATTACATAGAGAATTACATAGAGGATTACATAGAGGATAATATAGAAGATTATATAGAGGATTATATAGAGGATTATATAGAGGATAATATAGAAGATTATATAGAGGATTATATAGAGGATTATATAGAGGATAATATAGAAGATTATATAGAAGATTATATAGTGGATTATATAGAGGATTATATAGAAGATTATATAGAGGATTATATAGAGGATTATATAGAGGATAATATAGAAGATTATATAGAGGATTATATAGAGGATTATATAGAGGATAATATAGAAGATTATATAGAGGATTATATAGAGGATTATATAGAGGATAATATAGAAGATTATATAAAGGATTATATAGAGGATAATATAGAAGATTATATAGACGATTATATAGAGGATAGGGTAATATAGAAGATTATATAGAAGATTATATAGAGGATTATTTAGAGGATAATATATAGGATTTCCCGTGTGTTACCGGGGCTTCATTATGAGGGAGGTAAAGAATAGTGACACTGTGACCTTCCAGGCATGTCGTAAGAGGCGACTAAGGAGGTTGGTCGATGGCTTGACAAGCTGTCATTGTAAAAAGTATTGTTAAGGAAACAAAACCATAGATTTTAGAAGCAGTGATCTCTGCAATATGTGCCATTTTGGCACGCAAGGTTTCTGTTTTTGAGATTGTGGTTCTGCCCTATGTGCCATCTTCGGCTCGAGAGGACAATACATAGATAGATATAGGATAATATAGAGGATTATATAATAGATTATATAGAGGATTATATAAAAAGTTTATATAGTTATGCAATTTCATCTTCGTTTTGGCATGTCTCCGAAGACCGCAATGTAACATCAAAGGAAACATCAAAACTGTCATCTTTTCATATCTAGACTGTCATCTTTTCAAACAATCTTCTGCAAAGTCTGTCATCATGTCTAAGGCAAACAACATCAGTAACATCAGACAGATTAATCAGCAGCTGGTTCGCAGACAGCAGACAGAAGATGGAGATAGAAAGGTCGCGTACTCAGACGGTATCCAGGGATTTCCAAGAAATGAATTCTTGCAAGAAGGTGACGAAGGGGCACGCCAGAAAAAGTTAACGTGGTTTAGAAGTTGGGTTGGTTCGAGGAGTGCATGTCAGACTTGGGGCACTCTGCGAATGTGCCAGGGTTATATAGTTTGCTTTCTATTTACACCTCTTTATTAGATTTCTTCAATTATGTTGACATATTTACGTAAAGATAAAGTCATCATCATCATCATCATCATCATCATCATCAAGTACCATGCCTGCTGGAGTAGGTGATCATGTCTCTCCACAACTTTCGAACACGACAGTTATTTATCCTTTCTGTTGTTGACCCTCTGCCAACCCATTCTCTTAAGCTGTCTGGTATCTTTTCTCTTTGTTTCCCTCTATCTCTTCGTCCTTCAATTTTCCCAGTTGTTACAATATATTCCAGTTGTTCTCTTCTCATTACATGGCCAAAAAATAATGATTGTTTCTCCCTAATATTGGAAATTAGCTCTCTTTTTGCTTTGACCTCTTTCAGAACGTTTGAGAAAGGTAATGTAAAATAAAACAAATACCCCGTCACACCAAGTGGAGTATAGGAAATATGGTGTTAGAGACCATATTTTTTATAGACTTCGGTACATGATTTTTGGGATAATGTCGTAGGCATTACGCCATGCCGCTCTACTTTCCAAGAAAAAAT
This sequence comes from Megaustenia siamemsis, assembly GCA_032433765.1. Classification (NCBI taxonomy): domain Eukaryota; kingdom Metazoa; phylum Mollusca; class Gastropoda; order Stylommatophora; family Ariophantidae; genus Megaustenia; species Megaustenia siamemsis. The sequence goes on from JAVIAB010000104.1 coordinate 5,602,823, forward strand.
CCGGTACCCATTTAAGGCTGGGTGAACCTGGAAGTCATCGGTCAGGATCGAACCCTACTTCTTGTCCATTATAGTCCAGTTTACTAACCACTGAGCCATCGCGGCTCCCAAAGGTCAAGTACGAGACTTGAATCGGCGTCTTTTCACGCCAGTTTCCACCCATATGTGCTCGGCCGCCCATCCAGAAGTGTTCGGAGACTTCAGGATAGTGTCGCTTCAAGCATCGACAATCACGATACAAGGCGGTATTCCTCACCTTCCCATAGTACTACCTTGGTACCCATATCTCCCAGCGGCTGGGTCGACCGCGGGGGTATTTTTTACATTTTGTTACACAGTCGCTGTCACTGTAAGGTTATTTCTGTTCCTTAGACACAAAAAAACTGATTGCATACCGGATCGGTATTATGCCAATTTAAAATATATAAAATTAGATAAGTGGAACGGTAGACTAGATAAAGAGGTGTGAAGATAACATCAAAGAATGGACAGGCCATTGTAGAGTCCCAAAGGATGACTGAATATAGAGAGGAGTGGAGAAGTTTGCCTGAATACCGGCATCGTTATGGGGCGAAGAAGAAAGAAAGAGGAAGAACATGAAAGGAGAAGGAAGAAAGAAGAAAGAAAGAAAAAAAGAAAGAAAGAATAACAAATAAAGTAAGATGGATTAAGAATTAAGAAAAAGAAAGAAGAAGAAAGAAAGCATAAAGAGGAAAGAGGTTAAGAAAGAATAGAAAGAAGAAAAAAGACAGAAGTAGAAGACAGAAGTAGAAGACAGAAAAAAGAAGAAAGTAGAAAGAAAGAAAGAAGAGGAAAGAAAGAGGAAGAAAATGAAAGGAGAAGGAAGAAAGAAGAAAGAATGAAGCAAGAAAGAAAGAATGAAGAAGAAGAAAGAAAGAATAACAAATAAAGTAAGATGAATTAAGAATTAAGAAAAAGAAAGAAGAAGAAAGAAAGCATAAAGAGGAAAGAGGTTAAGAAAGAATAGAAAGAAGAAAAAAGACAGAAGTAGACAGACAGAAGTAGAAGACAGAAAAAATAAGAAAGAATGAAAAAAGAGAAAGAAGAAAGTAGAAAGAAAGAAAGAAGAGGAAAGACAGAAAGAAAGAAGTAGAAATAAAGAAGGAGAAAGGTAGAAATAAGAAGAACGAAGAAGAAAGAAAGACAGACAGAAAGAAAGACAGACAGAAAGCAAGAAGAAGAAAGAAAGAGAAAGAAAGAAAAAAGAAGAAAAAAGATGAAGAAGAAAGGTAGAAATAAGAAGAACGAAAGAAAGAAAGAAAGAAAGAAAGAAAGAAAGAAAGGTAGACAGAAAGAAAGAAGAAAGAAAGAGAAAGAAAGAAAGAAGAGAAGAAAGATGAAGAAGAAAGAACGAGGAAGAATAATCAAGCTCAGTTATAACACAAGCCTGAGATGAAGAATGAAATGAAAAACAGTGATCTTGCTTTTGTTGTGACTTCTCTGTTCTTTCTGATGTCCTTTCCAATCGCAGACATCACATAGGGCAGACAATCTAGACGAGATGTCCAACGACCTTTGTAATTAAGCTTGAGACTTTTCACAGGACCCGCAGTGTGCTTGCCACACGTCCTTGTTCTGAACGATCCTTATATACTCGGCAAGGGAGTTGATGCCCCCTAACATTGGTAAACATTGTGCAGCAGACTCTACTTCATTTTGAACCTTTTGTCGTTGTAAGAAAGTTCTCATACTTCCTCTTCTTCCTTTCAGCTCCCTGTGGAGCATAGGTCTTCAACAAACACTTTCAGCTCCCTGTTGAGAATAGGTATCCAGCAAACACTTTCAGCTCCCTGTGGAGAATAGGTATCCAGCAAACACTTTCAGCTCCCTGTGGAGAATAGGTATCCAGCAAACACTTTCAGCTCCCTGTTGAGAATAGGTATCCAACAAACACTTTCAACTCCTAAGGGAGCAAAGGTGCTTCAACAAACACTTTCAGCTCCCTGTGGAGAATAGGTATCCAACAAACACTTTCAGCTCCCTGTGGAGAATAGGTATCCAACAAACACTTTCAGCTCCCTGTTGAGAATAGGTATCCAACAAACACTTTCAACTCCTAAGGGAGCAAATGTGCTTCAACAAACACTTTCAGCTCCCTGTTGAGAATAGGTATCCAACAAACACTTTCAACTCCTAAGGGAGCAAAGGTGCTTCAACAAACACTTTCAACTCCTAATGGAGCATATGTCTTCAACAATCACTTTCAGCTCCCTGTGGAGCATAGGTCTTCAACAAACACTTTCAGCTCCCTATGGAGCATAGGTCTTCAACAAACACTTTCAGCTCCCTATGGAGCATAGGTCTTCAACAAACACTTTCAGCTCCCTCTGGAGCATAGGTCTTCAACAAACACTTTCCAAGCCGTTCTGTTTCTTGCCATTCTTTTAAGATCATTCCATGTCTCCCCCATCATCTTCATCTCTGCTTCCATCTGTCTTCTCCAAGAATATTTTTATCTTCCTCGTTGCCTTTTCCCTGGGGATTCCAAAAAAGGGCCTGTTGTGTAATACTCTCAGTTGGCTTCCGTAGTGTGTGTCCTATCCAGCGCCATCGTCTTCGCTGTATCTCTTTATCTACTGGTATTTGACTGGTACATTTCCATAATTCTATGTTAGTGATTTTGTCCTGCCATTTGCATCCTAGTATTCTGCATAAGCATCCATTAATGAAAGTCTGTATCTTCATGATTGTCAATTTTGTTGTTCTCCATGTTTCACAGCCATATAATAGGATTGACTTAACATTGGAGTTTAAAAAAAATTTTTTTTTTTATTTTACCTTATTTCTTTGGATTTCCATATATTTCCCAGTGGAACGAAAGCTTCGTGATTTTGATATCCTTATTTTGGTATTATTCTCTGTTCCTCCCTCTTTGTCTATATTACTGCCCAGATATATGTAAGATTGCACGTCTAGTAGAGGTATTTCTCCTAATTTATTTGGTTATTGCCAACTGCATTAATTCTCATAATGTTAGTCTTATCTCTATTTATTTTCGGTCCCATCCGCTGTGATCTCTCATCTAGTATGCTCATTTAAAGTTCTCATCATCATCATGTGCCATACCGGTTGGCGTAGGCGATCATGTCCCTCCACAATCTTCTATCTACAGTGCATCGTATCAGTTCTGTTGTTGACTGTTTTCCATGCCATGACACCAAGCTATCCAGTATTTCTCTCTTTGTCGTCCGCGTTCTCTCTTTCCTTTTATTTTGCCAGTTGTAACTAAGTATTCCAACTTTCCTCTTCTCATGATGTGCCCGAAAAATGTTGATTGCTTCTTTCTGATGTTTTTTAAGAGCTCCCTTTTTGTGTTGGCCTCTTTGAGAACTTCCTCATTGGTCTTTTTATATGTCCAGGGAACTTTCAACATTCTTCTGAGAAATCCCATCTCTGTGGCCTCTAATCGTTTTTTCATTTGTTTGTCTACTGTCCATGATTCGCTTCACAGTAAAACAAAAGACAGTTCCTTCACTTTGCCACCAAAATCGTATCTTTAACCTTCGTAGTGATCTTTAACTCTTTGGCAAATCTCAAACACACGCACTTTATTTGAAGTACATTAATCCAGGATGCGGACCACGTGACTAAACACCCCACCTGTGAGCTACAGAGCTAAGTGCACATGTGTGCACTCCAGAAATAAGTCAGCACATCTGGGCCTCGCTCTACAACCTGTCGTCTTAGCTCAGCATTTTCTCGCCATGAAAAACATATGGTAATAATCAAACTTTCTAGCCCACACACTGACGTGACTCGATGAATAATGATCAAGTTTTCTAACCTACACATTGACGTGACTCGATGAATAATGATCAAGTTTTCAAACCCACACACTGACGTGACTCGATGAATAATGATCAAGTTTTCTAACCCACACACTGACGTGACTCGATGAATAATGATCAAGTTTTCTAACCCACATACTGACGTAACTCAATGAATAATGATCAAGTTTTCTAACCCACACACTGACGTGACTCAATGAATAAAGATCAAGTTTTGTAACCCACACACTGACGTGACTCGATGAATAATGATCAAGTTTTCAAACCCACACACTGACGTGACTCAATGAATAATGATCAAGTTTTCTAACCAACACACTAAAGTGACTCGATGAATAATGATCAAGTTTTCTAGCCCACACACTGACGTGACTCAATGAATAATGATCAAGTTTTCTAACCCACTCACTGACGTGACTCAATGAATTATAATCAAGTTTTCAAACGCACACACTGGCGTGACTCAACGAATAATGATCACGCTTTCTAACGCACACACTGACGTGACCCCTAACGTGACCCCTAACGTGACTCCAGACGTGACACAGTGAATCCAGACGTGACACAGTGAATATTCAACGCGTGGATTAGAATTAGGGAAGACAATTTTAGAATCAGCACTTCGTATATATAACAGGTGCGGACAAATAGACCGCCTGCAATAGTAGCAACAAAGAAATAATCATCACTGTATTGTACAATAAAGACAAGTGGAACAATATTAAAATAAGTAAATGAATTTAAATATCTGGGAACAATGTTAACCTCAGATGGAAGATGTACAACAGAGGTGAGATGCAGAATGGTTCAGGCAAAAGCAGTTTTCCAAAAAATGAGGAAGATACTGTGCAATCAAGTTTTGACAATAGAAACAAGAAAAAGAGTTCTTATATGTTATGCAGAGCCAGTCTTAACATATGGAAGAGAATCATAGACAATAAGACAACATACAAGAAAATCATTGAAGGATGTAGAAATATTTTTTACAGAAGAATGTTGAGAGTACCACGGACAGCTAAGAAGAGTATTAAAGCGTTCTGAAATAAGTCAAAGCAAAAAGAGAGTTACTTTCCAATATTAGGAAGAAACAATGATTTTTTGGCTATGTAATGAGAAGAGAACAATTTGAATATATTGTAACAACTGGAAAAATTGAGGGACGAAGAGATAAAGGGAAGCAAAGAGAAAAGATAACAGACAGCTTAAGAGAATGGCTTGGCAGAAGGTCAACAACAGAAATGATAAATAGCTGCCGAAATCGAAAGTTGTGGAGAGACATGATCACCTACGCCAGCAGGCCCGGTACTTGATGATGATGTATTCTTAGCTTTAATCCTAGGTACGAATCTTAAGGCGGTGGAATGATTTGTGGACGTTGATTCTTTAGAGAAAAAAAAAGGTAATTGATTAAGATAAGATAGGTCAGAAAGACGAACGTAATTATAGATTACCTGATGCTATAATATCGGTTTATTTTAAATTGCTGGAATATATTGTAACAACTGCAAAATTGAGGGACGAAGAGATAGAGGGAAGCAAAGAGAACAAATACCAGACAGCTTAAGAGAATGGCTTGGCAGAAGGTCAACAACAGAAATTATAAATAACCGTCGAGATCGAAAGTTGTGGAGAGGCATGATCACTTACGCCAGCAGGCCCGGTACTTGATGATAATGATTTTAAATTATGAAATTTATTCTTTTATAAATATGAGGAAAACTCAAATGAAAACAAATCAATGTTTCCACTGAAAAAGTCTTCATCAAGTGACAAACACAGACAAAATTATTCAGTTATTTCCGGGTCATCATCATTGCACTCCGAACATATCCATAGGTGCTCAGATCCCCCTCCTCAGCAAGTTCCGCAGTGTCCAGCGACTGACGACTCCAGTTCTGTGTTGGTTGATAAGTCTTCTTACACGCCCACTAAGTTTCTCGTTTCTGGCTGTGCCCATCTTAACTCCCATCTCTTTCATCCGAAGGAGTGACGTGGACTCATGATTGTCGAAGTCCTGTGCCCTTCCCACATCTCGGAGGGCATTGTTGATGTCCGCCCGATCCATTGGTTGACGGTCCTCAACAATAGCGCAGCTAGCCAACCTGTCCGCTCTTTCATTTCCCCGTACTCCCACATGTCCTGGAACGTAAACAAAGGTGACGCTACGTATTTTTTTGAATACTGACAAACAGTGACAAGCAGATCACAAATTATAATCGTTGACAGAAAAGTAAAGTAAACAGAAAAATGAATGATGCATCAATGCAAAGAAATGCGTAAAATTGCGAAGCTGAAGTGAAGATAATTGTGAGGTGAAATGAAAAAAGAGATATAGAAAACATTAGAAACAAATGGTATGGTTTAAGCTTCACTTAGGACAAGCCAAACCAGAACGACCTGCAGCAGGAACAAACATACAACACACACGCAAATGTGTATTTAAAATTTAAAAAAAAATAATAATAAAAATATAATTTTCAAATGAGAAGCAGAAATAAAGAGAAAATAAAAAACATTTATTCCCTGTATAATCTTATGTGTAGGAATGTTAGTGTGCACGGGGTATATGTTCGTGTACAAAAGTGATAATGTGCGCACACAGCACGCGGTAACACAAGTTTAGCAATTCTTAAAAAAAAAAGAAGAAAAAAGTGGTATGGTGACAGCTTTACGCGGTAATGGACAAAACAAAAGTCGACGTTTCGGCCAAATAGGCCTTCAGCTGGAACAACAAACAACAACACACAAAAATATATATATAAGGATATGTAAACAAATCTAATTACATGGCGATAATATGCTAGATAATCAAGAAAGGAAATACAAAATACGGTCACTTCCCTGTGTTCCAGAGCGTGGTTAGCTTCTGAATGAACTAAAATGAGAAGGCGGAATGACAAACTGGTTATCTCACTGACCAGGCATTCCGGAGAGAAGATGGAACGGAAGGTTTCTAAAAATATGGGAGATGGGTACAAGATATGTATCTTCTACTTCTTCTTTCCTTCCTCATCTGACTTTCAGCGTCGAGGGGAGATATAATTTGCTGTCTTTTGTTCTTCTGTTCACCTCTGCTGCTGTTATGTTTCCTAGTGCTTCTAATATTCCATCGACCCATCTTTTTCGTGGTCGACCTTTGGGTCTGGTGTTCTCACAACGTTTGTAGAAGGCTCGTTGTGTAGTGTTTTGTTCTTTCTGCCTTGTCAAGTGGCCAAACCATTTAATCTGTTGTTTCCTTATATATTCTATGGCGGGGCTATTCCTAGCTTTTTTCTCAGTTCTTTATTTCTGATCTTATCTCTCAGGCTGTTTCCTGTCATTCGTCTAACACATTTAATCTCAGTAGAGGTTATTTTTTTAATTGTTCTTGCATCTAGGGTCCAGGAATGGCATTGGTAGCACAACGTTGGGATGAAGATTGTATTGTATAGTGCCCGTTTTGCCTCTAGAGTTATTTCTTTGTTGGACAATAGTGGTGATAACTGTCCAATGATTTGACAAGCTTTGTTGCATCTTGATTATATCTCCGCTGTTTGAGCATTATCGTTTGTCATTAGACTTCCTAGGTATTTGAATTCCTCTACTTGTTTTAGTTATCTGCCTTCTATAGTTATGTTGATGTTCTGTTTATTTTTGGCGACATTCATGACTTCTCTTTTGTTGATGTTGATTTTCATGTTGTATTTTGTGCCTGAGATGTTGAGTTTGTTTAAGTGTTCTTGTAGGTCTTCTATTGTTTCATGTATTAGTGCCTGGTCGTCTGCAAATAGAAGCTCGTTGATCTCCTCTGTCTCTGATATGTATAGATTGTGCAAATGTAACTCTGTGTGTGCACACCAAACCGATGTGTAAAAATACATGTGTATATAACAATACATGCGTACAAGCATAAATCCATATATAATTACCACAAAGCACACAAAAGAAAACACAAAGGTGCCCAAATGTGCCAATACATATGCAGGCAAATATATATGTATGTATAGGTACGGTAGCGCATGAGGGGTAAGATATGTGTAGTAGGTGTCCATGTGTATGTCACTGTGATAGAAGTTTCCATTTCCACAAATTAATTATGGCGGGATAAGAGTGCCGAACAGTGAGGATTGGCGTGTAAACAAATAAAACCTTATTCTTCTTATTATCTCTTCTTTCCTCTTCATTTGTCATTCTGCATCTAGGGGAAATGTAATTTGCAGTATTTTGTTCTTCTATTTGCCTCTGCTGATGTTATGTTTCCTAGTGTTTCTAACATTCTATCAATCCATCTTTTGCTCTTCTGTTTGCCTCTGCTGATGTTATGTTTCCTAGTGTTTCTAACATTCCATCAATCCATCTTTTGCTCTTCTGTTTGCCTCTGCTGATGTTATGTTTCCTAGTGTTTCTAACATTCCATCAATCCATTTTTGTTGTGGTCAACTTTTGAGTCAACCAAATAACAGACCAGTGCTGAGATATAAAGATGTTTTCAGGGCCTCCTTGAGGGAATTCTCTATCAGTGAAAGAAACTGGGAAAATCTGGCTGCAGATCGTAGCACATGGATATCAAAAATAAACAACGCTGCATCAACATTCGTTTATTTCAAATTCAGAAGACAAAAGATGCAGGAAAGAGGAGACGAGGACAGGCACCAGAAATACATCTTGTTTAATCTGCTGTCGAATCTGTCTATACAATACTGATAGATTCAGCTACGAGAGAAGCTGTTCAGTAAAACAGAATCCAGCTTAAGGCATACATGTATTGCCAACTACTTACATATCATGAATGCTTATCAAGACCTAAAGGCCATATTTACATATATATTTCTGCATATATACACCTTCCTTTTACATCATATATTGTAATTAATAGAATATTGTTATAATTATTGTATTAATAAAATTAGGCTAAATACAAAAATAAAAATTTTCAACTCAAATGTTAAGTCGGTCCTATTATATGGCTGTGAAACATGGAGAATAACAAAATTGACAATCACGAAGGTACAGACTTTCATTAATGGATGCTCACGCAGAATAAAGGGATGGAAATGGCAGGACAAAGTCACTAACATAAAATTATGGAAATGTACCAGTCAAACACCAGTGGATAAAGAGATACAGCGAAGACGATGGCAATGGATAGGACACACACTACGGAAGCCAGCTGAGAGTATTACACAACAGGCCCTTTTTTTGGAATCCGCAGGGGAAAAGACAAAGAGGAAGACCAATGAATTCTTGGAGAAGACAGATCGAAGCAGAGATGAAGATGATGGGGAAGACATGGAATGATCTTAAAAGAATTGCAAAAAACAGAACGACTTGGAAAGTGTTTGTTGAAGACCTATGCTCCACTGGGAGCTAAAAGGTAGAAGAGGAAGAGGAAGAAATACAACACATATACACTGATCCATCTAATGCGGAAGGGGTGCACCGCCAGTTTGAGGAGCATGTGAATGAGGTATTCAAATGATTCTGTTTTATGCATCCTCTAGATCTATCAGACATACCAGGGCCCTTCAACTGGTTAGAGTCACAAGACTACACCCACGCCTGTACACTGAGTGATTCGATGAGCATGATAAGGAAAGTGGAGGCGGGCTCTGTACGCAGGCAATGGGGAGAGTCATTGCAGAAATCCAATATAAGTAGGATCACATTTGTCTACGTCCCTGTACATGCTGGAGTATGGCGAAATGAAAGAGCGGGCAGGTTGGCTAGTTGCGCTATTGTTGATTACGGTCAACCAATGGATCGGGCGGACTATATCAATGCCCTCCGAGATTTGGGAAGAGCATAGGACTTCGCCAAACATGAGTCCACGTCATTCCTTCGGATGAAAGAGGTGGGAGTTAAGATAAGATGTGCAAGGCCAGAAACGAAAAACTTAGTGGCCGTGTAAGAAAACTTATTAACTAACGCAGATCTGGAGTCGTCAGTCGCTGGACACTGCGGGACTTGCTGAGGAGGGGATCTGAGTACCTATGGACATGTTCGGAGTGCAATAATGATGGCCCGCAAATAACTCAATAACTCAACACACACACACGCACATATATATATATATACTTATTTATTTTCCTAAAATGCCCCTGCTTACCCTGTCGTTTCTCAATATTCTTCATTCACATCTTTTCATCTATCCATCGTGCATTTCCCCCACGTATTCAACACTTTCGCTCACTCTACATTATTGTTCCTTAACTTATATAACAAAGCCAATGCTGTCACATTCCAGCTTTCACCATTGCTAAGACATCCAAACATTTCTATGCCAGCTAAACAACAAATGATAAATAGCATCTTCATACCAACTTTGTGCTATGGAAGTCAAACATGGACCCTTTCTAAATCACAATTAAGAAAGATACATTTTTAGTGAGATGCGATGCTTGAGAAAAGGGTAATATCCTAGTTTGATCAGATATATTATTTCAGTTTGGAAGAGTGATGTCCCCTAAAATATGTCTGCCAAAATACAGTGGTTCTACGCATTCTTGGCGTTGGGGTCATTACGCTGGCATGTGTCACTCACACTGGCGATTGGTAATCAACCGCACAATTCCCTTCGATCAGAAGATCATAATTAGGCCGAGTGGCGTCGTTTTTGTCACGCGTTATAATATATTTATAAATATTTAACACTAAAGCTAAACCTAACCCCTGGACCCAACGCCCAATCAACAGATACTCCGAAATGATTACATGCCAGCGTAATGACCCCAACGCCAAGAATGCGTAGAACCACTGTATTTTGGCAGACATATTTTAGGGGACATCACTCTTCCAAACTGAAATAATATATCTGATCAACTAGGAAATTACCGAGAAAAGTAACAATCAACACAAGAAGATATAGAATACCAAATGAAATCATAAAAAAAAATGTTAGGAATTGTCAAGAATATATAGAACAACAACAACTTAAATGGTTCGGCCACCTGGTCAGAATGAATCCTCACCAATCACCATCAAGGGCTTTCTTTTCGAGAATGCATGGAAAAAGACCAAGAGGAAGACCCAGAAGAAGATGGATAGATGCAATGACAGAGACATGTAACAACAAAGGAAAATCACTAATTCAGACAATTCGAGCAGCACAAGAACGACAAATGATATAAACCACGACACCTTTTCGGTATCAGTAAGAAAAAGAAAAGAAAGAAATAACTTATACTGCAGCTGTCGACAAAACTGTAAAATCTTTCAACTCAGAAAGTTCGATTTTTTTCTCCAACCAGCTTGTTGAAAGTGTTAGGAATGTCAACCCCATTCACAGCCCATTACAACCATCGACTAGGATTCACACAAGATGAATCTGTGAACCGAATCTTGGCGAGAATCCGCACTGAAAGTGCCAAAATAAAGATAATTACCTCGGATTACGTGACTCCTGTCTCATTAACCTCATCATCTGAGGTTAATGGAGGCTCGAGTGTCAGTACTTGTTCTTGTCGAGGTTCTTGTAAACAAGAACCTCGTGCATGTGATTTCCTTTCTTTAGTTCTGACAGCACAAAAGAACTTACACCTGACTAAAGGATTACCCAAAATATTTGTTAAATTCCTCTGTCTAAATTTATTTGCAAGCCATCTTTTTTCTGCTTTCTGAAATAATTTAAAAATATCTAGACTTTCTTCTATATAAACTTATCTTACAAACAATCTAATCTTTCAAATTGATAAACCTATGTTACAAAAATCTAATCTTTCAATTTTCTAAACTTCTCTTACAAAATCTAATCTTTATATTTTCTAACGTTATCTTACAAAAATCTAATCTTTCTACTTTACATAACTTACAAAGCCTATTCTTTCTTCTTTCTGAACATAATTTACAAAAACCCGGTCTTTCATTCTTCCTTCCTCAAATAAATTTACACAAATCCAATTCTCTTTTCTTTGCTATGTTTTTATCTTTTTTTTTTTGCAGCAAGTTAATTTACTAAAAAAAACTTGACTTCTGACTAAATTTAATGTTTAAAAAGTTCGCTCCTCTTTTAGAGTTTATTTACGTGCAGGTCATTATTTAGTTTTTAGTTAATTTACAAGCAGGTCTTTATTTGGTTTTCAGTTAATTTACAAGCACGTCTTTATTTGGTCTTTCCTTAATTTACAAGCAGGTCATTATTTAGTTTTTAGTTAATTTACAAGCAGGTCTTTATTTGGTTTTTAGTTAATTTACAAGCAGGTCTTTATTTGGTCTTTCCTTAATTTACAAGCAGGTCTTTATTTGGTCTTTCCTTAATTTACAAGCAGGTTTTTATTTGGTCTTTAGTTAATTTACAAGCAGGTCTTTATTTGGTCTTTAGTTAATTTACAAGCAGGTCTTTATTTGGTCTTTAGTTAATTTACAAGCAGGTCTTTATTTGGTCTTTAGTTAATTTACAAGCAGGTTTTTATTTCGTCTACAGTTAATTTACAAGTAGGTCTTTATTTGGTCTTTAGTAAATTTACAAACAGATCTTTATTTGGTCTTCAGTTAATTTACAAGCAGGTTTTTATCTTTAGTTAATCTACAAACAAGTTAGTCTTTGTCTTGTCTCAAGCTTTCTTAGAGAAACAAATTTCTCCTGGAGAAATTATGAGCAAAACTAGATTTTCGTCTGTCTAAAGATATTTAGTTGTTGTCACCAGATTTGTTTAATATTTATAGTGAGACTATATTAAGATCAATAAGGGGCATGCCTGGAATAACAATTGGGGGTCATAATATAAATAATCTAAGGTATGCTGATGATACAGTCTTAATCGCTAAGAGTGGAAATGAGTTACAAGAAATGTTGGACATTATAGTGAAGGAAAGCAAAAAAAAGGACTCAGCCTTAATAGCAAAAAGACAGAGGTAATGGTAATATCAAAGAACAAGACATCACCTCAGTGCAAAATAAAGACAAGTGGAACAATATTAAAACAGGTAAATGAATTTAAATATTTGGAAACTTTGTTAATCTCTTATGGAAGATGTACAAAAGAGATGAGATGCAGAATGGCTCAGGCAAAAGCAGCTTTCCAAAAAATGAGGAAGATACTATGCAATCCATTTTTGACAATAGAAACAAGAAAAAGAATTATTAAATGTTATGTAGAGCCAGTCTTAACATTTAGACAACAGACAAGAAAATCACTGGAGGTTGCAGAAATGTAGTTTTACAGAAGAATGTTGAGAGTACCATGGACAGCTAAGAAGAGTAATGAAGATGTTCTGAGAGAGGTCAAAGCAAAAAGAGAGCTAATTTCCAATTTTAGGAAGAAACAATCATCATTTCTTGGCCATGTAATGAGAAGAGAACAACTGGAATATATTGTAACAATTGGACAAATTTAAGGACGAAAAGATAGAAGGAAGCAAAGAGAAAAAATAACAGACAGCTTAAGAGAATGGCTTGGCAGAAGATCAACAACAGAAATGATAAATAACTGCCGAGATCGAAAGTTGTGGAGAGACATGATCACCTAAGCCAGCAGGCCCGGTACTTGATGATGATGAAAGATATTTAATTTTCAACTCCAATGTTAAGCAAGTTTTATTATATATATATATACATGGCTGTGAAACATGGAGAAGAAAAAAAATGACAATCATGAAGATACAGACTTTCATTAATGGATGTTTGCACAGAATAAAAGGATGGAAATGGAAGGAGAAAATAATTTAACATAGAATTATGGAAATGCACCAGTCAAATACCAGTGGATAGAGAGACAACGCGAAGACGATGGCGCTGGATAGGACACACACTGAGGGAGCCAATTGAGAGTATTACACAACAGGCCCTTTTATGGAATCCCCACAGAAAAAGACAAAGAGGAAGACCAATTAATTCTTGGAGAAGACAGATAGAAGCAGATATGGAAATGATGGGGAAGACATGGAACGAATGGCATTCTTAAAAGAATGGCAAGAAACAGAACGGCTTGGAAAGTGTATGTTGAAGACCTATACTTCACAGGGAGCTGAAAGTGTTTGTTGATGACATATACTCCACAGGGAGTTGAAAGCGCTTGTTAAAGAACTATGCTCCACAGAGAGCTGAAAGTGTTTGTTGAAGACCTTTGCTCCACATGGAGTTGAAAGCGCTTGTTGAAGACCTATGCTCCACAGGGAGCTGAAAGGGAAAGAAAAAAAAAGAAGAAAGTTATTTGCAGAAAATGTCCTTCTCGTTTGTTTACAGAAAACAGAGAATGTTCCCGTCGCTAAAGAAAACAACAGAAATGAAACATACTTTCACAAGACTGAGGTCATGGGTGTGTTGATCAACATGAGAGTTTCGTCTTGGCAGCTTCTTCGGTGTCACGTTTCCTTAGTAAACATGTCATGCTTTAAAACAAAACAAAACAAAACAAAACAAAACAAAACACCAAACATTATGATAATCATTATCATGTACCATGCCTGCTGGCGTAGGTGATCAAGTTTCTCCACAACTTTCGATCTCGATTGGTTATTTATCATTTCTGTTGTTGACTTTCTGCCAAGCCATTCTCTTAAGCTGTCTGGTATCTTTTCTCTTTGCTTTCCTCTATCTCTTCGTCCCTCAATTTTCCCAGTTGTTACAATATATTCCAGTTGTTCCCTTCTCATTACATGGCCAAGAATGATGATTGTTTCTTCCTAATATTGGAAATTAGCTCTCTTTTTGCTTTGGCCTCTTTCAGAACGATTTCATTACTCTTCTTAGCTGTCCATGGTATTCTCAACATTCTTCTGTAAAACCACATTTCTACAGCCTCCATTGATTTTCTTGTCAATTGTCCATGATTCACATCCATATGTTAAGACTGGCTCTACATAACTTTTAAGAATTCTTTTTCTTGTTTCTTTTTTCAAAAATGAATTGCACAGTATCTTCCCATTTTTTTTGTTAAAGCTGCTTTTGCCTGAGTCATTCTGCATCTCACCTCTGTTGTACATCTACCATCTCACTTCTGTTGTACATCTACCATCTCACCTCTGTTGTACATCTACCATCTCACCTCTGTTGTACATCTACCATCTCACCTCTGTTGTACGTCTACCATCTCACCTCTGTTGTACATCTACCATCTCACCTCTGTTGTACATCTACCATCTCACCTCTGTTGTACATCTACCATCTCACCTCTGTTGTACATCTACCATCTCACCTCTGTTGTAAATCTACCATCTCACCTCTGTTGTACATCTACCATCTCACCTCTGTTGTACATCTACCATCTCACCTCTGTTGTACATCTACCATCTCACCTCTGTTGTACATCTACCATCTCACCTCTGTTGTACATCTACCATCTCACCTCTGTTGTACATCTACCATCTCACCTCTGTTGTACATCTACCATCTCACCTCTGTTGTACATCTACCATCTCACCTCTGTTGTACATCTACCATCTCACCTTTGTTGTACATCTACCATCTCACTCTGTTGTACATCTACCATCTCACCTCTGTTGTACATCTACCATCTCACCTCTGTTGTACATCTACCATCTCACTTTTGTTGTACATCTACCATCTCACTCTGTTGTACATCTACCATCTCACCTCTGTTGTACATCTACCATCTCACCTCTGTTGTACATCTACCATCTCACCTCTGTTGTACGTCTACCATCTCACCTCTATTGTACATCTACCATCTCACCTCTGTTGTACATCTACCATCTCACCTCTGTTGTACATCTACCATCTCACCTCTGTTGTACATCTACCATCTCACTCTGTTGTACATCTACCATCTCACCTCTGTTGTACATCTACCATCTCACCTCTGTTGTACATCTACCATCTCACCTTTGTTGTACATCTACCATCTCACTCTGTTGTACATCTACCATCTCACCTCTGTTGTACATCTACCATCTCACCTCTGTTGTACATCTACCATCTCATCTCTGTTGTACATCTACCATCTCACCTCTGTTGTACATCTACCATCTCATCTCTGTTGTACATCTACCATCTCACCTCTGTTGTACATCTACCATCTCACTCTGTTGTACATCTACCATCTCACCTCTGTTGTACATCTACCATCTCACTCTGTTGTACATCTACCATCTCACCTCTGTTGTACATCTACCATCTCACCTCTGTTGTACATCTACCACGTAGGTGAGTAACTAAACAAAAAGCGGAACGACGTGTCGGCCATTTAGGCCTGAACAGTAAACAGCGAGGAATGGCGTTCCATGGTAGAAAACCTTCGATGCGGAGACGGCATCACGGTTGTAGAAGTTTTCTGAGATTCCCCCTCTCTTCAAGTCTAGCCCTTACCCCTAAAGATGATTGTTGTTATAGACGAGCATCCTGCGGTACATCTCCTCAATTATCCTGTTCATAGAGGGGTGCCTGTTTTTGTTATCGTTGAGCTAAGAAATATAAGCCGCTTGACTGAGCTGTCATCCCGCAGTGTGTCAGATTAATTAGCTACCTAAAAACAATAAATATAACCACGTTTATTAAGCCATAAATATATGGCTGCAAATTTGTTGTTGACTTGATAAACATGTGTTCGTTATTTGCTCATTTGTCGGAGAGGGAAAATAGGAAATGAGTAATAGAGGTATTTAGAGATGAAGAGAATGATGGACCGGTGGAGGCAGGTACAGAGGAAGGAAGGAAGGAGAGAGGGAGGGAAAGAGAGAGGGCGGTAAATGGAGGGAAATAGGAAATGAGTAATAGAGGTATTTAGAGATGAAGAGAATGATGGACCGGTGGAGGCAGGTACAGAGGAAGGAAGGAAGGAAGGAGGAAGGGAGTGAAAGGAAGGAAGAGGGTGGGAAAGGAGAAAGAGAGGAAAATAGATGGGTTACATTGCTTCAATTACTTTTCCCATTTCTGTTTCTACAATCTTACTACCTCTCTAAGCGTCCAGTAAACATAACTTTCAACCACATTGCTTCAATTACTTTCCAATTTCTGTTTCCACAGCTATACAGACCTTGGGTGCTCTCAGTAAACAGATTGTGCAGCACATAGCTTCCATCAAGAATCCAGAATCCAAACATGGCGGCATTAGTGTATCCAGCGAGTGTATCCAGACAGCACTGGTGCTCATACGGAGACTTTTGCTAGACGCACAGAGCAGGTTCTTAAGGATGGTCGAAGAGAACAAACATTTGGCAACTCATATCGATTCAGCTATACAGGTCAGTCACGGGGGGACGGGCAAAGAATAGTCAGTGTTAAGGCTGGTAGCTATGTAAAGCTGGTAGCAAGGTAAAGATGGTAGCAAGGTAAAGCTGGTAGCAAGGTAAAGTTGGTAGTAAGGTAAAGCTGGTAGCAAGGTAAAGTTGGTAGTAAGGTAAAGCTGGTAGTAAGGTAAAGCTGGTAGTAAGGTAAAGCTGGTAGTAAGGTAAAGCTGGTAGCAAGGTAAAGTTGGTAGTAAGGTAAAGCTGGTAGCAAGGTAAAGCTGGTAGTAAGGTAAAGTTGGTAGTAAGGTAAAGCTGGTAGTAAGGTAAAGCTGGTAGTTAGGTAAAGCCGGTAGCAAGGTAAAGCCGGTAGCAAGGTAAAGCCGGTAGCAAGGTAAAGCTGGTAGTTAGGTAAAGCTGGTAGTAAGGTAAAGCTGGTAGCAAGGTAAAGCTGGTAGCAAGGTAAAGCTGGTAGATAGGTAAAGCCGGTAGCAAGGTAAAGCTGGTAGTTAGGTAAAGCTGGTAGTTAGGTAAAGCTGGTAGCAAGGTAAAGCCGGTAGCAAGGTAAAGCCGGTAGCAAGGTAAAGCTGGTAGCAAGGTGAAGCTGGTAGCAAGGTAAAGCTGGTAGCAAGGTAAAGCTGGTAGCAAGGTAAAGCTGGTAGCAAGGTAAAGCTGGTAGCAAGGTAAAGCTGGTAGCTAGGTAAAGCTGGTAGTTAAGTAAAGCTGGTAGCAAGGTACAGCTGGTAGCTAGGTAAAGCTGGTAGCAAGGTAAAGCTGGTAGCAAGGTAAAGCTGGTAGTTAGGTAAAGCCGGTAGCAAGGTAAAGCCGGTAGCAAGGCAAAGCCGGTAGCAAGGTAAAGCTGGTAGTTAGGTAAAGCTGGTAGCAAGGTAAAGCTGGTAGTTAGGTAAAGCCGGTAGCAAGGTAAAGCCGGTAGCAAGATAAAGCCGGTAGCAAGGTATAGCTGGTAGTTAGGTAAAGCTGGTAGTAAGGTAAAGCTGGTAGCAAGGTAAAGCTGGTAGCAAGGTAAAGCTGGTAGTTAGGTAAAGCTGGTAGCAAGGTAAAGCTGGTAGTTAGGTAAAGCTGGTAGTTAGGTAAAGCTGGTAGCAAGGTAAAGCCGGTAGCAAGGTAAAGCCGGTAGCAAGGTAAAGCTGGTAGCAAGGTGAAGCTGGTAGCAAGGTAAAGCTGGTAGCAAGGTAAAGCTGGTAGCAAGGTAAAGCTGGTAGCTAGGTAAAGCCGGTAGCAAGGTAAAGCTGGTAGTTAGGTAAAGCCGGTAGCAAGGTAAAGCCGGTAGCTAGGTAAAGCCGGTAGCAAGGTAAAGCCGGTAGCTAGGTAGAGCCGGTAGCAAGGTAAAGCTGGTAGCAAGGGAAAGCTGGTAGTAAGGTAAAGCCGGTAGCTAGGTAGAGCCGGTAGCAAGGTAAAGCTGGTAGCAAGGGAAAGCTGGTAGTAAGGGAAACTGGTAGTAAGGTAAAGCCGGTAGCTAGGTAGAGCCGGTAGCAAGGTAAAGCCGGTAGCAAGGTAAAGCCGGTAGCTAGGTAGAGCCGGTAGCAAGGTAAAGCTGGTAGCAAGGGAAAGTTGGTAGTAAAGTAAAGCTGGCAGCTAGGTAAAGCTGGCAGCTAGGTAAAGCTGGTAGCAAGGTAAAGCCGATAGCAAGGTAAAGCCGATAGCTAGGTAAAGCTGGTAGCAAGGAAAGCTGGTAGCAAGGGAAAGCTGGTAGTAAGGTAAAGCTGGTAGCAATGTAAAGCTGGCAGCTAGGTAAAGCTGGTAGCAAAGGTAAAGCTGATAGGAAGGTAAAGCTGGCAGCTAGGTAAAGCTGGTAGTAAGGTAAAGCTGGTAGCAATGTAAAGCTGGTAGCAAGGTAAAGCTGGTAGCAAAGGTAAAGCTGATAGGAAGGTTAAGCTGGTAGGCAAGGTAAAGCTGGTAGTCAAGGTAAAGCTGATGGCGAGGTAAAGCTGGTACTAAAGGCAAAGCTAGTAGTGTGGAGTAACATACACTCCTACAAGGTAAGATGACAGCTTTACACGAACTGTGTGATTCGAAGAGTATGATAAAAAAGAAGTGGAGTTGGGATCAGTACGTCAGCAGTAGGAAATTTAGGGAACAGAACTCATTTCTGTTCATTTACAGCACGCTCGGCAGGCAGAATAGTCAAAGAAGACAGTGGTGCATACGCCATGACCACGAGTAGCATGACGATGGAGGTGATGGCAGTGACCAAGGCATTCAAATGGTTAGAGTCACAAGACTACACCCACGCATGTATACTGAGTGATTCGATGAGCATGATAAGAAAAGTGGAGGCGGGCTATGTACGTATGCAATGGGTAGAGTCGTTGCAGAAGTCAAAAATACGTAAGGTCACCTTTGTCTATATGTCCCTGGACATGCGGGAGTACGGGGAAATGAAAGGGCGGACAGGTTGGCTAGCTGCGCTGTCGTTGAGGACGGTCAACCAATGGATCGGGCGGACATCATCCCTCCGAGATGTGGGAAGGGCACAGGACTTCAACAACAATGAGTGCACATCACTCCTTCGGATGAAAGAGATGGGAGTTAAGATGGGCACAGCCAGAAATGAGAAACTTAGTGGGCGTGTAAGAAGACTTATCAACCAACACAGAACTGGAGTCGTCAGTCGCTGGACACTGCGGGACTTGCTGAGGAGGGAATCTGAACACCTATGGACATGTTCAGAGTGCAATAATGATGACCCGCTAATGACTCCATAACACCAGGTACTTGAGCGTGCGTTGCTAAACATATGGCAATTGAGAATAATTAAGTGAATTATACAAATGCAGTGAAGATTAAAGATACGAAATGATGAAGTATTTATTGAAATTTGATTGGTCCAGACGTTTGACTGATGCGACATTTCCTTTCAGAAAGCAAATCAAGAAGTTAGTTTGTTGAGGGCGGAGCTAGCATCGACTAATAGCAGATTAAAGCAGGTGAATCTACAAGAAGGAATGGGAAAAGTGGATAAAGGAACACAAGTAGACAAACTATTTGCTGCTGGTAAGTTAGTTTGTGAACAGTTCTTGTTGTTTTACTTACATGTTGTGTGATTTTGTTAATTCTTTCATTGAGTGCCGTCTCCACATCGAAGGTTGGCTACCGTGGAACGTCATTCATTCATTGGGTGGAGTCTCCACATCGAAGGTTGGCTACCGTGGAACGTCATTCATTCATTGAGTGCCGTCTCCACATCGAAGGTGGCTACTGTGGAACGTCATTCATTCATTGAGTGCCGTCTCCACATCGAAGGTTGGCTACCGTGGAACGTCATTCATTCATTGAGTGCCGTCTCCACATCGAAGGTTGGCTACTGTGGAACGTCATTCATTCATTGGGTGGTGTCTCCACATAGAAGGTTGGCTACCATGGAGCGTCATTCATTCATTGGGTGTGTCTCCACATAGAAGGTTGGCTACCATGGAGCGTCATTCTACTCTATCTCTTATCTTAATGTTGCAGGTTGTCATTAGGTTCTCCTGCCGTCAACCGTATGATGTTATCATCCCACTTTTATCGTGGCCTGCCTCTGCCTTGTCTACCTTTTACCTTGCCTTCCGAGATGACCTACAATTGGACATTGTATCTCTTCACATGTCCCAATTTCAGTTTGTTTTTTTAATTGTGTTAAATAGTTCTTTCTTTCATGTCTCCTGATTTTTTTTCTTTATTTTCTTCGACCACCAACTTCCACCTCTGACGAAGTCCCTAGAGACTAGGAACTGAATTTTGCGTGTTAATCCATTTTTCCCTGGCAGTCGTGTGCACAGGGGTCCTTCGCCACACAGGCACATAGCTCCGTCTTCGGAGGTACTCGTATTTTTCCCGTCTATGAGTAATTGACGTTTCAAGCCGGGCCTCGCTGCTGAGACCAGGGGTAGTTGCCGCAGAGAGAAATCATAAATAAAAACCCAACTGGTGTAGCCGGGATTTGAACCCACAACCTCTCTGTCTCGAGGCCGGAGTCTTGCCTCAAAACCAACCAGTCCCCATTTCAGCTGATTCCAAACTTCCTTATTTGTCTTCTTCTGAATTTTATCCAATTATATCCAGTTCTTTCCAGTTCTATCCAATTCTGCCCATTTCTCTAAAAATCCAATTTCTATTGCTTTTCATTGTCCATATTTCTCCATCATGTAGGAATATTAAGGAGGTTTAATATTTACTATGCGCAGTTTTAGTTCTGATGATATTTACTTTGATATGATTATATTATTTTTGTTAACATCTGCATCTTCAGCATCCTTTTATATGGTAGCGAATCATGGATAACTTCCGAAAAGCAAGAGAGAAGGCTTACATGCATTCCACATGTGATAATCATCAAGTACCGGTCCTGCCGGTGTAGGTGATCATGTCTCTCCACAAATTTCGATGTCTACACTTATTTATCATTTCTGTTGTTGACCTTCTGCCAAGCCATTCTCTTAAGCTGCCTCGTATCTTTTCTCTTTGCTTCCCTCTATTTCTTCGTCCCTCGATTTTCCCAGTTATTAGAATATATTCCAGCTGTTCCCTTCTCATTACATGGCAAAGAAATTATTATTCTTTCTTCCTAATATTGGAAATTAGGTCTCTTTTTTTTCTTTGACCTATCTCAAAACGTTTTCATTACTCTTTTTTGCTGCCCATGGTATTCTCAACATTTTTCTGTAAAACCACATTTATACAGCCTCCAGTGATTTCCTTGTCTGTTGTCCTATTGTCCATGATTCACATCCATATGTTAAAACTGGCTCTTCATAAAATTTAGGAACTCTTTTTCTTGTTTCTATTGTCAAAAATGGTCTACACAGTATCTTCTTCATTTTTTGGACAGCTGCTTTATGCGATGTCTGCCCCATATTCTTGATATCACCTGGAAGTACACGGTTATATATGTGGAGCTCATGACTCGCATAGCCCTCCCGAACATCTACACACTGCTCAAACAACGCAGGTTACGCTGGCTTGGCCACGTACAACGTATGATAGATGGCGGAATACCAAAGATATACTCTATGGACAACTGGCAGATGGTAAAAGGACTAGGGGCTCCCCAAAACTCTGATTTGTAGATGTGTGTAAACGTGACATGAAGACTCTGAACATAAACCCTGCAGCCTGGGAAGAAATAGCTGCTGACCGCAATCTATGGAAAACACACTCTAAAGCTGCAACTCAAACAAGAAGCTGACAGATTCATAGAACAAGAGAATACACGGAGAAAGTAAAGGAAAAAATAACATTTCTAGGGGCGCTGGAAAATCTATAGTTAACTATGACTGATGGAGGTTACTATAGTCAACTATGACTGATGGAGGTTACTATAGTCAACTATGACTGACGGAGGCTACTATAGTCAACTATGACTGACGGAGACTACTATAGTCAACTATGACTGACGGAGGCTACTATAGTCAACTATGACTGACGGAGGCTACTATAGTCAACTATGACTGACGGAGGCTACTGTAGTCAACTATGACTGACGGAGGCTACTATAGTCAACTATGACTGACGGAAGCTACTATAGTCATCTATGACAGACGGAGGCTATTATAGTCAACTATGAATGACGTAGGCTACTATAGTCATCTATGACTGACGGAAGCTACTATAGTCATCTATGACAGACGGAGGCTATTATAGTCAACTATGAATGACGTAGGCTACTATAGTCATCTATGACTGACGGAAGCTACTATAGTCATCTATGACTGACGGAGGCTACTATAGTCATCTATAACTGACGGAGGCTACTATAGTCATCTATGACTGATGGGGGCTACTATAATCATCTATGACTGACGGGGGCTACTATAGTCATCTATCACTGACGGAGGCTACTATAGGCAACTATGACTGACGGAGGCTACTATAGTCATCTATGACTGACGGGGGCTACTATAGTCATCTATGACTGACGGGGGCTACTATAGTCAACTATGACTGAGGAGACTACTATAGTCAACTATGACTGATGGAGGCTACTATAGTCAACTATGACTGACGAGACTACTATAGTCATCTATGACTGACGGGGGCTACTATAGTCAACTAGGACTGACGAGACTACTATAGTCAACTATGACTGATGGAGGCCACTATAGTCAACTATGACTGACGGAGGCTACTATAGTCATCTATGACTGACGGAGGCTACTATAGTCAACTATGACTGACGAGACTACTATAGTCAACTATGACTGACGGAGGCTACTATAGTCATCTATGACTGACGGGGGCTATTATAGTCAACTATGACTGACGTAGGCTACTATAGTCATCTATGACTGACGGAGGCTACTATAGTCATCTATGACTGACGGAGGCTACTATAGTCATCTATGACTGACGGAGAATACTGTTATTTATGATGTTCAAATTGTATTTTGTCGTTTTTATTCTGATATTTTGTGTGACATAATAGTTACTTCATTATTATTAAGCTTTATTCACAATTATTGTTTCCTTTTCATTTAATCTAAAAATAATAATTGTATTATTCTTTGTTTGACAGACAACTACCATGTGTCCCTATATTATATTGTAATAATAAAGCCACTGTTTATGCACTTATAACACTTGTTATGTCTGAAAGCAAAACGAAATAAAAATAACATTTGGGTGTTTCCGACCAGCCCTTCATCGACCCCAGGAGCCAGCGAGCAAGGAGGTCGATGAGCTGAAGATTACGATTCAAACCCTGACCAAAGGCAACAGACAGCTCGTGGAGGATTACAAACATTTGCTGGAGGATCATGACAAATTGAAGATAGCCCACGAATCCATTAAGGTGAGAATTTGTTCTATCTAACTCTTCAGGTGTGGACAAAAAGATCATTTTATTTCATTCCCCAGCTTTTACCTCTGACGAAGTCCCTAGAGACTAGGAACTGAATTTTGCGTGTTAATCCGTTTTTCCCTGACAGCCGTGAGTACAGGGGCCTCTCGCCGCACAGGCAGATAACTTCGTCTTCGGAGGTACTCATATTTTTTTCCAGTTGATGAGTAATTGACGTTTCAAGCCGGGCCTCGCTGCTGAGACCAGGGGGTGGTTGTCGCAGAGAGAAATCATAAATAAAATCCTAACTGGTGCAGCCGGGGTTTGAACCCACAGCCTCTCTGTCTCGAGGCTGACGTGTTGCTTCGAGACCAACCAGTCCCCCAAAAAGATTCGATGAGAAGATTCATGAAGGCACAGTGTGAACCTAATGTAAAGCTTGAACCTAATGTAAAGCCTGGACCTAGTGTAAAGCCTGGACCCAGTGTAAAGCCTGGACCTAGCGTAAAACCTGGACCCAGTGTAAAGCCTGGACCTAGCGTAAAACTGGACCCAGTGGGTCGAGACATTCGTCACTTATGAACAGTAAATTTGATGAGTAATTCTGTCGCCGGACTTTGTTTTCACTTTACAGCCAAAATACTAGATCAATTTTCTTCTTTCCTTCCTCATTTACTTTTCAGCGTCGAGGGGAGATATAATTTGCGGTCTTTTGCTCTTCTGTTCGTCTCTGCTGCTGTTATGTTTTCTAGTGCTTCTAATATTCCATCGATCCATCTTTTTCGTTATCGTCCTTTGGGTCTGGTGTTCAGGTAAGGTTTATTGAAGGCTCGTTGAGTTGTGTTTTAATCTTTCTGCCTTGTCACTTGGCCAAATCATTTTATCTGTTGTTCCTTTATATATTCTATAGCGGGGGGGTGGGGGGAGGGGGCATGATATCCATAGTAGATATAAAAGGAATTGAAGTCAACGGTCACAACATAAATAATTTGCGATATGCTGATGACACAGTCTTAATAGCAGAGACAAAGATTGAACGACAAGAAAAAATAGACATAATAGTAAAATAAATCAACAAGAAAGGTCTCAATCTGAATAGTAAGAAAACAGAAGTAATGGTCATATCGAAGAAACAATCATCACCATCATGCAGCATAAAAATAAACAGGACAAATCTGAAACAAATGCAACGTGTCAAATACTTGGGCACAATAATAACATCAGATGGAAGATGCACCACAGAAATAAAAAGTAGAATAGCTCAGGCCAAAATAGCATTTCAGAAATGAAAAATATCTTATGCAACAAATCTATGTCAATAGAAGTGAGAAAGAGAGTTCATCGGTGCTATATAGAGCCAATTCTGACCTATGGAAGGGAATCATGGACAGTAAACAAACAAATGAAAAGACGATTAGAGGCCACAGAGATAGGATTTCTCAGAAGAATGTTGAAAGTTCCCTGGACAGCCAAAAAGACCAATGAAGAAATTCTCAAAGAGGCCAACACAAAATGAGAGCTGGCTAAAAAAAAAAAATGTGTTAAAACACATTATGAGACGTTGAAATTTAGAATACTTGGTTATAACTAGTAAAATACATGGAAAGAGATGTCGCGGACAGCAAAAAGAAAAGATAACATATAGCTTGGTATCATAGCATGGAAAACAGTCAACAACAGAACTGATACGAGGCACTGTAGATAGAAGATTGTGGAGGGACATGATCACTAGCGCCAACCGGTATGGCACATAAAAAAAAAAAAGTAAAGTACCCCCGTCATGCCAAGTGGCATAAAGGAAATATGGTGTTAGTGACCATAAATTTTACAGACCTTCAGCACATGATTTTTGGGGTAATGTGATCGGTATTACGCCCGTGCCGCTTTACTTTCCAAGAAAAAATCCAGTACCCATTAAAGGCTGGGTGAACCCGGCCCCCGTCGGTTGGGATCAAACCCTACCTCTTGTCATTTGTAGTCCAGTTCACTAACCACTGAGCTGTCGCGGCTCCGGTATGGCACATGATGATGATAAGGAAAGTTCGAGACTTGAATCGACTCTAATACATGTACCAGTGACTCGGCAATACCGATGACTCAATCATGAAAAAAGACATATTCTGAATATTAAACCACCGACGCAGCTCATAAAATATAAAAAACTTATGATAATTTCATGAAATACAAAAAACCAGAAATTACTTTCACGAAAAAAAAAACAATTCCGTTGTGAATTTTCAAAACAAATAACACCAGGGCTAAAACTAAGAATAGCAAAATGTTACATCTTCTCAATATTCCTGTATGGTGCAGAAACATGGGCATTAGACAAGAAAACAGAACAGAAAATTGAAGTCTTTGAAATGTGGATTTATAGAAGAATAGGAGGAACGGAATGGAAAGAAAAGAAAACAAACGATGAAGTCTTAAAACAACTAAAAATGAAAAGAGAACTACTAAACACAATTAGAAGAAGTCAAATGAAATGTTTGGGTCATGTTAAAAGACATAACAGCCTAATAAAAGTAATATTGGAAGGGAAAATACAAGGTAAAGAGGCAGAGGCAGACCAAGACTAACATGGACGAGTAACATCAAAAGATGAACAAGTCAACTTATGACAACATGCACCATAAAAGCAAGAGACAGGGCAGAATGGCGCTCCATTGTAGGAAACCTTCGTTGCCGAGACTGCACTCAATGATGATGATAGTGAATTCTCTCAGAAACTAAGTCGCAATTGACAGAAATCAAATATCAACTTTTGTAAACTGACGCATATTCACAGGCGAATTTCAAGAATTTTATCTTCCATGGAAAAAATAATATTTTGCCCCATTCCAACATCTGCGAGTTCATAGGGGCATCACAGACGGAAAAAAACAAAAATATAAATATCATTTTAAACCATAAATCATTATCAAGTGCCATTCCTGCTTGCGTAGTGATCATGAACTCTTTGCAACTTTATATCTCTTCAGCTGTTTATCTATGTTGTTGTCGAATTCCTTCAAGACTGCTTCTTCTATCCTTCCTCTATTGCCGTTGGCGTCGAGGGGAGAAACAATCTGCGATTCTTTGCTCTTCTGTTGGCCTCTTCTGATGTTATTCCTCCTAGTGACTCTAGTATTCCCTTTATCTATCTCTTTCTCGGTCTTCCTCTTAATCTGGCGTTTTCGTAGCGTTTGTTTAAGGCTCTTTGAGTCATTGTTAGTTCTTTTTGTCTTGTTATATGACCGAACTAATTTATCTGTGGCCTTCAGGACATTTTTCTGATAAATTATGTTGAATAGTTTTATCCTGTTTGTTGTTGGAATCATCATCCCTGCACACCGGACGAGTACATAGGTGCTCAGATTCCCCTTCAAGAATTTCGAGAAATTCCGCGAAGAATTCTGGCGTACGTGCACGAACTCCGTAAAATAACAATGATTGTTACTTATCATTCTGTTGTTGACCTCCTGCCAAGTCATTCTCTTAAGTTGTCTGGTATCTTTTCTCTTTGCTTCCTTCTATCTCTTCGTCCCTCAATTTTCCCAGTTGTTACAATATATTACAGCTGTTCTCTTCTCATTACATAGCCAAAAAATAATAATTGTTTCTTTCTAATATTGGAAATTAGCTCTCTTTACCTTACTTTACCTTTATTTTAATATTACTTTACCTTTACATTTACTTTACTTTCACCATTACCTTTCTATCTATCTATCCATCTATTGTCCTTTCAAGCCGAAGACGGCACATAGGGTAGAACCACAATCAAACAAAAACAGAAACCTTGCGTGCAAAATGGCACATATGCAGAGATCACTGCTTCTAAAATCTATGACTCTGTTCCATAACAATACTTTTTACAATGACAGCTTGTCAACCCATCGATCAACCTCCTTAGTCGCCTCTTACGACATGCCTGGAAGGTCACAGTGTCACTATTCTTTACTTCCCTCATAATTAAGGCCCCGTAACACACGGGACTTGAAACACTTTTCAACACTTCTATTCTTAACTTCTAACTGTTCTGACTCTATCTTACTTTGTCCTGAACTTCCTAACTGCTTATATAATAAAAACTAAAACTGATTACTAACTTCTTTCTTTCTAACTTTCTTTCCTAACTTGTGACTGTTTCTCTTCTAACCTTCTAACTTCATCCTGAACTGAACTTCATAATCTAATAATCTTCCTGAGCTGCCTAACTGCTTCTACTTCTGCTTGAACTGCTTGTTAATCGTTGTTTAGGAGTTTAAATACTCAACTACTCTCTACGTCTGAAAGTCAGTGACCAATAAGATCGTCGTAAATGTGACCACTTGCGACTCTTCTGGTGACCTGCAGTTTCCGTGTCCAGCTACTTGACTCTCGTGTCCAGCTACCTGACTCTCGTGTCCAGCTACCTGACTCTCGTGTCCAGCTACCTGACTCTCGTGTCCAGCTACCTGACTCTCGTGTCCAGCTACCTGACTCTCGTGTCCAGCTACCTGACTCTCGTGTCCAGCTACTTGACTCTCGTGTCCAGCTACCTGACTCTCGTGTCCAGCTACTTGACTCTCGTGTCCAGCTACCTGACTCTCGTGTCCAGCTACTTGACTCTCGTGTCCAGCTACTTGACTCTCGTGTCCAGCTACCTGACTCTCGTGTCCAGCTACTTGACTCTCGTGTCCAGCTACCTGACTCTCGTGTCCAGCTACCTGACTCTCGTGTCCAGCTACCTGACTCTCGTGTCCAGCTACCTGACTCTCGTGTCCAGCTACCTGACTCTCGTGTCCAGCTACCTGACTCTCGTGTCCAGCTACTTGACTCTCGTGTCCAGCTACCTGACTCTCGTGTCCAGCTACCTGACTCTCGTGTCCAGCTACTTGACTCTCGTGTCAGCTACCTGACTCTCGTGTCCAGCTACCTGACTCTCGTGTCCAGCTACCTGACTCTCGTGTCCAGCTACCTGACTCTCGTGTCCAGCTACTTGACTCTCGTGTCCAGCTACCTGACTCTCGTGTCCAGCTACCTGACTCTCGTGTCCAGCTACTTGACTCTCGTGTCCAGCTACCTGACTCTCGTGTCCAGCTACTTGACTCTCGTGTCCAGCTACCTGACTCTCGTGTCCAGCTACCTGACTCTCGTGTCCAGCTACCTGACTCTCGTGTCCAGCTACTTGACTCTCGTGTCCAGCTACCTGACTCTCGTGTCCAGCTACCTGACTCTCGTGTCCAGCTACTTGACTCTCGTGTCCAGCTACCTGACTCTCGTGTCCAGCTACTTGACTCTCGTGTCCAGCTACCTGACTCTCGTGTCCAGCTACCTGACTCTCGTGTCCAGCTACCTGACTCTCGTGTCCAGCTACCTGACTCTCGTGTCCAGCTACCTGACTCTCGTGTCTCTCACTTTCCAAGACTTTGACAATAACAACTTATTTGTGAACCATCTTCCATGACCTAATTCATCCTGGTAGCTATTTATCTGACGTAAAGTCATGAGGTCGATGCATGCGCTAGTCATGCATCTATCTATGGTCACTCACAACAACGAGCCCGCGTGGACATCGTGGAAATTTGACAATAACAACCACGAAGTCGATGCATGATATCTGTGTGATGGCCACTTACAATATAAACTTGTGAATTGGAAAACCCGAGTGGAATTTTCCTTGGACCCAACCACTCTGTGTCGTCCAACAATTATTACATTACCTCCTTCCGTCCTACTTGTGTGCCACCCCTACATGAACTTATACTTCTAATTTCTGACTAACTTGTTATTCTGCTGGTCGCTATCATTTGTCATTGCTATAGTCTATTGTTTTCACTTTACAGCGAATATATTATGAGATCAATAGTAGACAAAAAAGGAATTGAAGTCAACGGTGACAACATAAACAATTTGCGATATGCGGAGGACACAGTCTTAATAGCAGAGACAGAGAACTAACTACAAGAAATCATAGACATAATAGTAGAAGAAAGCAACAAGAAAGGTCTCAGTCTGAATAGTAAGAAAACAGAAGTAATGGTTATATCGAAGAAACAATCATCACCATCATGCAGCATAAAAATAAACAGGACAAATCTAAAACAAGTGCAACGTTTCAAATACTTGGGCACAATAATAACATCAGATGGGAGATGCACCACAGAAATAAAAAGCAGAATAGCTCAGGCCAAAATAGCATTTAAGAAAATGAAAAATATCTTATGCAACAAATCTATGTCAATAAAAATGAGAAAGAGAGTTCATCAATGCTATATAGAACCAATTCTGACCTATGGAAGCGAATCATGGACAGTAGACAAACAAATGAAAAGACGATTAGAGGCCACAGAGATGGGATTTCTCAGAAGAATGTTGAAAGTTCCCTGGACAGATAAAAGACCAATGAGGAAGTTCTCAAAGAGGCCAACACAAAAAGGGAGCTCTTAAAAAACATCAGAAAGAAGCAATCAACATTTTTTGGGCACATCATGAGAAGAGGAAAGTTGGAATACTTGGTTACAACTGGCAAAATAAAAGGAAAGAGAGATCGCGGACGACAAAGAGAGAAAATACTGGATAGCTTGGTGTCATGGCATGGAAAACAGTCAACAACAGAACTGATACGATGCACTGTAGATAGAAGATTGTGGAGGGGCATGATCACTAGCGCCAACCGGTATGGCACATAAAAAAAAAAAAGTAAAGTACCCCCGTCATGCCAAGTGGCATAAAGGAAATATGGTGTTAGTGACCATAAATTTTACAGACCTTCAGCACATGATTTTTGGGGTAATGTGATCGGTATTACGCCCGTGCCGCTTTACTTTCCAAGAAAAAAATCCAGTACCCATTAAAGGCTGGGTGAACCCGGCCCCCGTCGGTTGGATCAAACCCTACCTCTTGTCATTTGTAGTCCAGTTCACTAACCACTGAGCTGTCGCGGCTCCGGTATGGCACATGATGATGATAAGGAAAGTTCGAGACTTGAATCGACTCTAATACCAGTGACTCGGCAATACCGATGACTCAATCATGAAAAAAGACATATTCTGAATATTAAACCACCGACGCAGCTCATAAAATATAAAACTTATGATAATTTCATGAAATACAAAAAACCAGAAATTACTTTCACGAAAAAAAAAACAATTCCGTTGTGAATTTTCAAAACAAATAACACCAGGCCTAAAACTAAGAATAGCAAAATGTTACATCTTCTCAATATTCCTGTATGGTGCAGAGACATGGACATTAGACCAGAAAACAGAACAGAGAATTGAAGCCTTTGAAATGTGGATATATAGAAGAATAGGTAGAATTGGATGAAAAGAGAAGAAAACAAACGATGACTTCTTGAAACAACTAAAATGAAAAGAGAACTACTAAACACAATTAGAAGAAGTCAAATGAAATGTTTGGGCCATGTTAAAAGACACAACAGCCTAATAAAAGTAATATTGAAAGGGAAAATACAAGGTAAAAGAGGCAGAGGCAGACCAAGACTAACATGGACGAGTAACATCAAAAGATGAACAAGTCAACTTATGACAACATGCACCATAAAAGCAAGAGACAGAGCAGAATGGCGCTCCATCGTAGGAAACCTTCGTTGCCGAGACTGCACTCAATGATGTTTGTGAATTCTCTCAGAAACTAAGTCGCAATTGACAGAAATCAAATATCAACTTTTGTAAACTGACGCATATTCACAGGCGAATTTCAAGAATTTTATCTTTCCATGGAAAAAATAATATTTTGCCCCATTCCAACATCTGCGAGTTCATAGGGGCATCACAGACGGAAAAAACAAAAATATAAACATCATTTTAAACCATAAATCATTATCAAGTGCCATTCCTGCTTGCGTAGTGATCATGAACTCTTTGCAACTTTATATCTCTTCAGATGTTTATCAATGTTGTTGTCGAATTCCTTCAAGACTGCTTCTTCTATCCTTCCTCCATTGCCGTTGGCGTCGAGGGGAGAAGCAATCTGCGATTCTTTGCTCTTCTGTAGGCCTTTTCTGATGTTATCCCTCATACTGACTCTAGTATTCCCTTTATATCCATCTCTTTCTCGGTCTTCCTCTTAATCTTGCATTTTCGTAGGGTTTGTTTATGGCTCTTTGAGTCATTGTTAATTCTTTTTGTCTTGTTATGTGTTATGTGGCCGAACCAGTTTATCTGTGGCCTTCGGGACTATTTTCTGATAAATTATGTTGAATAGTTTCTTCCTGTTTGTTTGTTGTTAGAATTATCATCCCTGCACACCAGACGAGTACATAGGTGCTCAGATATCCCCTTAAAGAATTTAGAGAAATTCCGCGAAGATTCCTGGCCTACGTGCACGAACTCCGTAAAATAACAATAATTGTTTATTTACAATTTATGTTGTTGACCTTCTGCAAGCCATTCTCTTAAGCTGTTTTTGATATCTTTTCTCTTTGCTTCCTTTTATCTCTTCGTCCCTCAATTTTCCCAGTTGTTACACTATATTCCAGCTGTTCTCTTCTCATTACATGGTCAAAAAATAATAATTGTTTCTTTCTAATATTGGAAATTATCCCTCTTTACCTTTACTTTACCTTTCCTTTACCTTTATTTTAATATTACTTTACCTTTACATTTACTTTACTTCACCATTACCTTTCTATCTATCTATCTATTGTCCTTTCGAACCGAAGACGGCACATAGGGCAGAACCACAATCTCAAAAACAGAAACCTTGCGTGCCAAATTGGCACATATTGCAGAGATCACTGCTTCTAAAATCTATGGTTCTGTTTTCATAACAATACTTTTTACATTGACACCTTGTCGAGCCATCAACCAACCTCCTTAGTCGCCTCTTACGACAAGCTGGAAGGTCACAGTGTTACTATTCTTTACTTCCCTCATAATGAGGCCCCGGTAACACACGGGAAATGGTACCTTTACTTTACCTTTATTTGACCTTTACCTTTATTTGACCTTTACCTTTTGTTTACCTTTACGTACATTTACTTCATGCATGAACGAAATAAATCAATAAATTCAATTTTATGGGGGAAAAAAAGAAATGTATGTTTTATTTGTAGGTAGCAAACGAAAATCTGAAATCTGAGGTGTCTAAACTGGAAGGACAGCTACAGAAGGAGGGGAAGAAAGATTTCGCTGAGGGTGGCCAGGCCGAGGCAGATAACGTTCTGACTAAATGTAGTTACGGTGAGATCAAGCTGGAGTTGATTCAGGCAAGACAGGAGCTCATCAGGGCGAAGGAAGTGTTGCAAGGTAATGAGGTGTTGTACGGTAGTGAGATGTTGCTATGTAATGAGGTGTTGCTAGGTAATGAGTGTTGCTAGGTAATGAGGTGTTGCTAAGTAATGATGTGTTGCTAGGTAATGAGGTGTTGTTGGGTAATGAGGTGTTGTGCGGTTGTGAGATGTTGCTATGTAATAAGTGTTGCTAGGTAATGAGGTGTTGCTATGTAATGAGGTGTTGCTGGGTAATGAGATGTTGATGGGTAATGAGGTGTTGCTAGGTAATGTGTTGCTATTTAATGAGGCGTTGCTAGGTAATGAGGTGTTGCTATGTAATGAGGTGTTGTTAGGTAATGAGGTGTTGCTATGTAATGAGGTGTTGTTAGGTAATGACGTACTACAAGGTAATGAAATATTGTAAGGTTGTGATGTTTTGCAGGATAGTGAGGCATAGTAAGGTAATAATGTTATTGTTATGTTATATTTATCTAAGGCCCCCAGTATCACCTCAAATGAATTAAAATCCATAATTGATCAACCGCCCGTGCCAGTGCAATCATCCAAATTAATAACTCATCTCCCAAACAAAGAATGGTAGCAGTAGTCTCCATCATGGCAGTCTCAGCACACGCAAAAAGACATAAGGCGAAATCGCACAGAAAGTGAATACAATTGTCTGTTCCATGTCATACGATAACATAATTCATCGTAAACAATCGGAATATTGAAACACGACTAAAACGGATGAAACGCACAGCTCACTGTGTGCACAGAGCACTTAACTCAGTAGCTCCTGTAACAAGCCGGATTACAGTTATGTATGGACTATATATACCAAATTAACCACAACAAAGTATTACATCAAGATCTATAATATCATAAAAAGTGTAAATAAAGCAATCATTTATTATTTTTATTACTCAGGACTTAATAATACAATGTAGTGATGGTGGCCAAGTGGTTAGACTGGTTGATTCTCTCTGCTGGTGCAGTTAGGGTCAAAATGTGTTATTTTTTCCTTACATCTTGAATTATTCCAGTGTTGTCATTACAGGACTTGCTTCTCAATCCATTTCATTAAGGGAGTCTAAATGTTATAGAGTAAGCTAGTGAAAGCATGGGAGCAGCTAACTTAGCATTTACCCGCTTAACGGACAATAGCATTAATATATGGTAGCGACCAGCAGTGTTAGGACGGAATACAAGTTTAGCAAAATTCCAGCCAGAATAACAAGCTAAGGGAATACAAGTTTATAGTAGGGATAGAGACACCCACTGAGGAATTATACTTGGACATAACAAGGACACCCACCGAGGAATCATACTCGGACAGAACAAGAATCTTCAAGTTGTAGTTTCAAGTCAGTTGAGAAGTTATTAAGTTGATAGAGAGTAGTAGGATAGCAATGAACATATGAACTTTGGTTGTGAAGTGTTTGAGAGTTTTCAAGAACTGTGTTTCACATTTCTGATAAACGTAGGTAAGTGATAGAAAGATTTCAATGTAAGATATGCACATATGGACATTTCAAATAGTCACTGACGATAGTCTCTTGAGTGTCCAGAATTAAAGAACACTTAATTTAAGGTAAGTGCATTCACTATAGTACGATCATGTGCCAAGAATAGAGATCAATAAACTGATTATGATTTTAATAAATGAGAATACTCTGTCATGATTAACGTTTGTGCTCAATGTAATGTGATGTGCTGTACATGAACAATAATCAGAAAGATGATAAATAATATCACAGCTCTATAACATAAGCCTGCTATCTTTGCCTCTCTTCTCAATATTATTCTCAATGTGTCAATGTGTCTCAGATGGTAGATGTACAACAGAGGTGAGATGCAGAATGGCTCAGGCAAAAGCAGCTTTCCAAAAAATGAGGAAGATACTGTGCGATCCATTTTTGACAAAAGAAACAAGAAAAAGAGTTCTTAAATGTTATGTAGAGTCAGTCTTAACATATGGATGTGAATCATGGACAATAGGACAACAGACAAGAAAAGCACTGGAGGATGTAGACAAGTGGTTTACACAGAAGAATGTTGAGAATACCATGGACAGCTAAGAAGAGCAATGAAAACGTTCTGAAAGAGGTCAAAACAAATTGAGAGCTAATTTCCAATATTAGGAAGAAACAATCATCATTTTTTGTGGCCATGTAATGAGAAGAGAACAGCTGGAATATATTGTAACAACTGTGAAAATTGAGGAACGAAGAGATAGAGAAAAACAAAGAAAAAAGATACCAGACAGCTTAAGAGAATGGCTTGGCAGAAGGTCAACAACAGAAATGATAAATAACTGTCGAGATCGAAAGTTGTGGAGAGGCATGATCACCTACTCCAGCAGGCATGATATTTAGCGATGATGATGATGTTTCTATTATCATATGTGACATCCTTTACCTTTTATGCTTGAAATCATTTATTTCTCAATACGCCAGGTATGAAAAGTGACAGGAAACGACTAAAAGGAGAGAAGTTGGATCTGCTAAGCCAGATGAAGCAGTTGTACACGACTCTGGATGAGAAAGAGGTCGAGTTAAGGGACTTTATCATTAACTACGAGCAGAGAGTCAAGGAGAGTGATGAGATGATTAAACAGGTAATTGGATTATCGCTTCCGGTTTGCCATTAAACATATTTGAAGAAATGTGCTAGACAAAATAGATTTAACATCATTTTAGTCAAGTCTCATGCCGGTTGGCGTTAGCGATCATGTCCTTCCACAATCTTCTACCCACAGTGCATCGTATCAGTTCTCTTGTTGACTGTTTTCCATGTCATGACACAAAGATATGCAATATTTTCTTGCTTTGTCGTCCGCGATTTCTCTTTCCCTGTATTTTATTTTGCCGGTTGTAACCGAATACTCCAACTTTCATCATCTTATGGTGTGCCTAAAATGTTATTTATTTATTTTTTAACAGCTCTCATTTTGTGTTGGCCTCTTTGAGAACTTCCTCATTGGTCTTTTTAGCTGTCCAGGGAACTTTCAACATTCTTCTGAGAAATCTCATCTCTGTGGCCTCTAATCATCTTTTCATTTCTTTGTTTTCTGTCCATGATTCGCCTCCATAGGTTAGAATTGACTCTATATCGCACCGATGAACTCTTTCTCACTTCTATTGACATAGATTTGTTGCATAAGATATTTTTCATTTTCTTAAATGCTATTTTGTCCTGAGCTATTCTGCCTTTTATTTCTGTGGTGCATCTCCCATCTGATGTTATTACTGTGCCCATTATTTGACGCGTTGCACTTGTTTCAGATTTGTCCTGTTTATTTTTATGCTGCATGCTGGTGATGATTGTTTCTTCGATATGACCATTACTTCTGTTTTCTTACTATTCAGACAGAGACCTTTCTTGCTGCTTTCTTTTACTATTATGTCTATCATTTCTTGTAGTTCATTCTCTGTCTCTGCTATTAAGACTGTGTCATCCGCATATCGCAAATTATTGATGTTGTGACCGTTGACTTCAATTCCTTTTTTGTCTACTGTTGATCTCATAATATGTTCGCTGTAAAGTGAAAACAAATTCAGCGTCAGAACACAGCCTTGTATGACTCATTGTTTTAAATATTAGAATGTATATCTTTAAAATAAATCTTGGTTACAGCTGGAGATAAAGCGCAATTATAAAGTATTAAATATGCGGGGTCGCAAGTTATAAACGGCTAGCGTCACAAGACATCAAAGAGACATTGAACATGGCAGCAGAAGAAGTGGGGGTATGTCTAGAGACAGAGATTCTATCAGACGGGCTGTGGTGAATGTAACGTTCTGTTGGAGATCTGGCTAGAGACAGAAATTCTATCAGACGGGCTGTGGTGAATGTAACGTTCTGTTGGAGATCTGGCTAGAGACAGAAATTCTATCAGACGGGCTGTGGTGAATGTAACGTTCTGTTGGAGATCTGGCTAGAGACAGAAATTCTATCAGACGAGCTGTGGTGAATGTAACGTTCTGTTGGAGATCTGGCTAGAGACAGAAATTCTATCAGACGGGCTGTGGTGAATGTAACGTTCTGTTGGAGATCTGGCTAGAGGCAGAGATTCTATCAGACGGGCTGTGGTGAATGCAACGTTCTGCTAGGGGCATGGGACCTGGTGATTAAATATTAACCCGAATGTATTCCCGGAAGTATCTGGGACAATACGGTCAAGTATGAGTTTCTGGTGGCTTGAGGTATTTCTTAGAAACTAGTCGTTCTAGTCTACCGTTCATGGTTTTCCTGCTGCACCTTTGAGTTCCTCACTAGACACTGCCGCGCAAAGAAGGCATGCGCATCAAATAGCTTATTCTTGTGTCACCTTCTTATGTGTTACAATTCATTTGTTTTGTTTACATCGGACCTCACATCCCAGAGAAGTCTAGACGTTGGACCTCACAACACAGAGAAGTCTAGACGTTGGACCTCACATCCCAGAGAAATCTAGACGTCGGACCTCACTAACAAAAGAGAGAGCTAGACATCGAATCTTACTACCCAGAGAGGGCTAGACATCGAATCTTACTACCCAGAGAGGGCTAGACATCGAATCTTACTACCCAGAGAGGGCTAGACATCGAATCTTACTGCCCAGAGAGGGCTAGACATCGGATCTTACTACCCAGAGAGGGCTAGACATCGGATCTTACTACCCAGAGAGGGCTAGACATCGAATCTTACTGCCCAGAGAGGGCTAGACATCGGATCTTACTGCCCAGAGAGGGCTAGACATCGGATCTTACTGCCCAGAGAGGGCTAGACATCGGATCTTACTACCCAGAGAGGGCTAGACATCGGATCTTACTACCCAGAGAGGGCTAGACATCGAATCTTACTGCCCAGAGAGGGCTAGACATCGGATCTTACTACCAGAGAGGGCTAGACATCGAATCTTACTGCCCAGAGAGGGCTAGACATCGGATCTTACTACCCAGAGAGGGCTAGACATCGAATCTTACTGCCCAGAGAGGGCTAGACATCGGATCTTACTACCCAGAGAGGGCTAGACATCGAATCTTACTGCCCAGAGAGGGCTAGACATCGGATCTTACTGCCCAGAGACACAAAATGGTAAAGCCACAAATAAACCACCGGCTCTATTTGTGAACATTTTCCCCGTAGCCGGTGGGATGAAATCGAACCCAAACCTTCTTGTTCGAAGACGGACCTTTTACTTCTAGACCACCCGACCTCCCAGTGAAGATTAATATTAATTAGGCTGGATTATATTCCAGTCTAATCAGTAGCAACTACTCTTCGTGCTGTTTCACCCCTAAATGCTTGTCTGCAAACACAAGTATTAAGCCCTACCCTATCCGGAAGATACTTGTCCTAATAGGAAAAATACAGATACACAATTTATTCCCGAGCTGTGATCGTAACCCTATGCTATAGTCATGAGAACACCTGCGTGAAAGACATCGCCAATGATGGCTACTTATTAGTTAACTGAATTGGCAGTGTTCCATATCGTTTGCCTTTTCGTGGCAAGGCGCAGTGCCAAGGAGTACAGGCTCGATCCTGCTTCGGACCATATATGTTCTTTTTTTTCTGCTGTGGTTATTTGTCATTTTTTATTCCGAGTGCTGTAAACATGTTTCTTCCTCTGAAATGATTCGTTAATATAAACCACTTTAAAAAAAAAAACAATATATGTCTATTGACCATACACACACACACACACACACACACACACACGACACACACACACACACCGACACACACACACACACACACACACACACACACACACCACACACACCGACACACACACACCGACACACACCGACACACACACACACACACACACACACACACACACAAAAACAGTGCATTGTTTGATCATAAAGACATCATCTCTTTAATGTTGCTCTCTTTTGTTCTGGAGTTTGCCAAAGAGAAAGAGAGCGTAGAACGAGAGAAATGGGACGTGATCAATAAGGCCAAAGATGCTGCAGAGAGAGCTATGTTCCTGAAAGCTCAGCTTGACACTAAAGAACAGAACATCAGAGACCTGGAAGCAGAACTTAAGGAGGTGGGTTTTGTTGTCAGATTTATCCACAATAAATACGTTCTCAAGATTTTGAAGTTCCTATGTTAAATCTTCAAAATGACTTTTCTTTGCACTTTAAACCACTGACTCTTATTATGACTCTCTTCTAATCCTTTGTTATGGCCTTCAGCTTCATTGTTACAGTAATCTTCAACACTCGTTCCATAGCATATCAAACGCTCACTTCTACAGTCGCATCTTTCTTCTTCGTATTGCTTTCAGCTCCATGTCGAGAATGGGCATTTAATAAATACTTTTATCTCCTGTGGAGCATAGGTCTTAAAGAAACACTTTAAGCTCCCTGTGGAGTATAGGTCTTCAACAAACACTCTCAGCTCCGTGTGGAGCATAGGTCTTCAACAAACACTTTCAGCTCCCTGTGGAGCATAGGTCTTAAAGAAACACTTTCAGCTCCCTGTGGAGAATGGGCCTTTAACAAACACTTTAAGCTCCCTGTGGAGCGTAGGTCTTCAACAAACACTTTCAGCTCCCATTGGAGCATAGGTCTTCAACAAGCACTTTCCAAGTCGTTCTGTTTCTTGCCATTCATTTACGATCATTCCATGTCTTCCCCATCATCTTCATCTCTGCTTCCATCTGTCTTCCCCGAGAATAGTTTGGTCTTCCTCTTTGACTTTTTCCCTGGGGTTTCCAAACAAAATGGTTTGTCGTGCATACTCTGATTTCTTCCGTAGTGTGTTTCCATTCCTTCGCCATCGTCTCCGCTGTATCTCAATATTCACTGGTATGTGACTGGTACTTTTATATAATTCTGCATTAGTGATTCTGTACTGCATTTATATCCTTAAGTACTCAACTATTTTCCTTATATAGAACATATGCAAATAGTTCTGTTTATCAAATTATTTGAAGGGAGATAAATTATTATGTATATTTTTGTAAACGAACACTAATACTATATGTATTTTACTTTAGGTCAAAGAACAGCTGGACAGCAGCAACAGCATCTCAGTAAGCTGTTCCACGGCTGCAGCTAACGATATCAGCATCATTCACGATGATGATGAAGACGACGAAGTCTTCCCTGTTGTTGGCAGTAACGGTTTCTCGACGATGGAGGAGTCATCGGTCCTGAACTGTATCTTCCACGAGAACCAGGCCAGCAGCAATGGGCAAGGTAGTACAGGGGAGGGGGGGGGGCACGTCATTTTATTTGGCAAACGAAAAAGGCGTATCTTTAGATATCGCCCCGGGTAGACGGGACTCGTAAACCTTGGCTGGCAACCCGTCTAGAAGAAGGGAAACTTCGACCACAAAACCCTCCACTACCTTGTGGACTAGTTTCTAGTTAGAATCGAAGGTTATGGGAGTACACCCAGAGTCAAAATCCGGAGGGAGGGACCCTAAGGCTGTAGACGGCGTTAATCGTCTTTCTGGCATATCCTGCATCATCTTTCAATTCCGAATGTATGGAATACGTCCCTCCTTCGGAGATCATTGATAGGAAGTCGAGAGGGGGATAGTGCGACCTGGTAAAGCATTATCTCCATATTCCGTGCCCAGGCAGAGTAGACAAAGGGAAATGAGGAGAACCAACTTAACTGTCCTGCAACGTGCTAAGACCCCAACAATCATGTCGATGCTCAGATGTCGAAGACTAAGATGGCTGGGGTACGTCCAGCGAATGGAAGAAATCGCATCCCCAGGCAAATACTGTATGGTGAACTAATACACGGAAAAAGACAAATCGGCAGACCTAAACTATGATATAGAGATATCTGTAAATCATCTCTGAATGACTTCTCCATCTGTGAAAATGACTGGGAACATCTGGCAAGTGATCGAACATCATGGAGAGCATGTATAAGGAATGGTATAACATCATTTGAGACTGTGCTAAGGCACAACTTAGAAGAGAAAAGACTCATGAAAAAGGATGGAAAGCCCTGTGGACCAGTGGGCCTGACTTGTTCATTCTGTGACCGCTTGTATTTGTCAAACATTGGTAGAATTAGCCACGAGAGAAGCTGTTCGACAAAATCAAAACCTCAACCTATACGAACCTCAATAGCTCGCTGGTTAGTGTACTGGACAACTTTGCACAAGAGAACTTCATAGACGGGTTCTAAGGTATTTTCTGGAAAAAGGACAGCATTGGCGCAATACTGACCACGTTACAATACAATCAATGTATCGAACAAATGTCTTTGGCATCTTGACAGACGGTTGGTAGCAAGCAATCATGAGAAGTCAGTAGTTTGGTAAAAATATGAGTGTC
This sequence comes from Megaustenia siamemsis, assembly GCA_032433765.1. NCBI lineage: Eukaryota > Metazoa > Mollusca > Gastropoda > Stylommatophora > Ariophantidae > Megaustenia > Megaustenia siamemsis. Next base: position 5,644,007 of record JAVIAB010000104.1, read on the forward strand.
TTATGTTGGATGCTGGTTTGCTGAACATCTTCTCTCGTGGCTGAATCTGCCAATATTGGATAGACAGATCCATCCGGAGAACGAACAAGATGTATTCGTGGTGCCTGGCCTCGTCTCCTTTCTCCTGCGCCTTTTGTCTTTTGAATTTGATATCATCAATGCCTCGAAAGTTGCTGAGCCATTTTCTATTTTGTTTTCCATGTTCTACGATCCCCAGCCAGATTTTCCCACTTTCTTTCACTGATAGAGAATTCCCTCAATGAAGCCCTGCAAACATCCTTATATCTCAGCACTGGTCTGTCCTTTGGTCTCTTCACTGATAGAGAATTCCTCAAGGAAGCCCTGCAAACATCCTTATATCTCAGCACTGGTCTGTCTTTGGTCTCTTTCACTGATAGAGAATTCCCTCAAGGAAGCCCTGCAAACATCCTTATATCTCAATACTGGTCTGACCTTTGGTCTCTTTCCGTCCTTAAGTTCGAAATACAATATTATTTGGGAATACGAATATTTGCCTTTCTTCTTACATGACCCAGCCACTTTAGTCTATAACTCCTAAGTGTTGCCATGATGGATGGGAGTTTTGCTCGTTGTAAGACATTAGAGTTGGTTACTTTGTCCTGCCATGATGGATGGGAGTTTTGCTCGTTGTAAGACATTAGAGTTGTTACTTTGTCCTGCCATGATGGATGGGAGTTTTGCTCGTTGTAAGACATTAGAGTTGGTTACTTTGTCCTGCCATGATGGATGGGAGTTTTGCTCGTTGTAAGACATTAGAGTTGGTTACTTTGTCCTGCCATGATGGATGGAGTTTTGCTCGTTGTAAGACATTAGAGTTGGTTACTTTGTCCTGCCATGATGGATGGGAGTTTTGCTCGTTGTAAGACATTAGAGTTGGTACTTTGTCCTGCATGATGATGGATGGGAGTTTTGCTCGTTGTAAGACATTAGAGTTGGTTACTTTGTCCTGCCATGATGGATGGGAGTTTTGCTCGTTGTAAGACATTAGAGTTGGTTACTTTGTCCTGCCATTTGATGTTTATAATCTTACATAGGCAACGTACATGAAAGCTGATTAACCTTTTCTCCTGCCCTGCATAGGTAGTCCACGTTTCTGATCCGTATAGAAGTGTACTAAGCACACACCTTTGGTAATTTTGAATCTTAGTGCTGAGTGTTACTTTGGTCTTGTCCCATATCCTCTTATTCTTCTTCTTCTTTCCCTCCTCATCTGCCTTTCAGCGTCGAGGGGAGATATAATTTGCGGTCTTTTGCTCTTCTGTTCGTCTCTGTTGATGTTATGTTTCCTAATGTTTCTAATATTCCATCAATACATTTTTTTCGTGTCGGCCCTTCTGTCTGGTGTTGTCGCAACGTTCATTGAAGGCTTGTTGTGTTTTGTTCTTTCTGCCTTGTCACGTGGCCAAACCATCTTATCTCTTTTTTCTTTATATATTCTATGGCGGAGACTATTCCTAGCTTTTTTCTCAGTTCTTCATTTCTGATCTTATCTCTCAGACTGTTTCCTGTCATTCGTCTAACACATTTCATCTCAGTATAGGTTATTTTTCTTATTGTTCTTGCATCTAGGGTCCAGGACTGGCATTGGTAGCACAATGTTGGGATGAAGATTGTATTTTAGAGTGCCCGTTTTGCCTCCAGAGTTATTTCCTTGTTGGACAATAGTGGTGATAACTGTCCAATGATTTGACAAGCTTTGTTGCATCTTGAGTCTATCTCTGCTGTCTGTGAAATGTCGTTTGTCACTAAACTTCCTAGGTAATAAAATTATTCTACTTGTTTTAGTTGGCTGTCGTTTATAGCTATATTGATGTTCTGTTTTCGTTTTGTATTTTGTGCCTATGCTGTTAACTCTATTTAAGTGCTCGTGTAGGTCTTCTATTTTTCCATGTATTGGGACCTGATCGTCTGCAAATAAAAGCTCTTTGATCTCCTCTGTCTCTGATGGGTTGGCTAACTTGCATATGTAGTCTATGTTGTAATAAACAGTAGGGGGGATAGTACACACCCCTGTCTTACACCTGATCTGACTTCGAAGTGGTCTGTGTAGCCTGTTGCTGTTCTGACCCTGCAGCTGCCGTTGATGTAGAGACTTTAATAAGGTTGGTTAGATGTTGGCTTACTCCGTATGTTGTTAGTATCTCCTACAGTTGTTCTCTGTTTACTCTGTCGGATGCTTTTTCCTGGTCAATGAAAGCTATGTATAAGTTTTGATTGTGTTCTGTCGTTTTTCTGCAAGCTGTTTTAAGGTGAATAGTGCGTCGGTACATCCTCGGTTTTTTCGGGACCCCATTTGAGAATTGCTTAACTGTAGTTCTATTATTGGTCTCAGCATTTTCCCCACAATTTTAGCGTATAGCTTTCCTACATGGCTGAGAAGAGATATACCTCTATATTGATTGCAGTCTCTTTTGCTACCTTTAATTTTCCACATTGGCACGATGATTGCCTTTTGCCAGTCTTTTGGGGCTTATTGTTGGTGCCATGCTACAATGAATATTTCGTTCACCTTGTCACTTCTGTTACTCCTGCTGCTGCTATTATTTCTACTGGTATATTATCTATCCCGGTGCTTTATTTCTTGGTGCATATTTGATTACTTCTTCGATTTTCTCTTTTATGATGTTGGGTTCAGTATTTGTGAGTTCTAGCGTGGTTTTTGTTGTCTTATTGGTAGTTGGTATGTTTAACAGGTCTTCAAAATATTCTTTCCATCTCTGTTGCATATGTTGGTTGTTTGATATTGGCTGTCTGTCTTTGTCATTTATGAGCTCAGTAGGATCATGGTATTCTTTTCTCACTCTTGTGCCTTTTACTGCTTTGTAGAAATCTCTTGTGGCTGACTTGATGTCCCTGCTCATGTTTTGTCAGAATTCTGTCCATTTCTCTTGCCTAGCTTCTTAATCAAAATTTGAACTAAATTCTGAACTAAAGCATATTTTTTCATTTTCCTCTTGGTTCCTATTCTCTCTCAATATTTTAATAACTTTTTTTTTTAATTCTCCGTAATTGCTTCTCTCGATTGCTTTGTTCCACCACGGGCTACTCTTTTTATTTTCTTTAGTCCATTGCTTCGTTCCACAAACTGTTTTAGAGATGTTGGTTACTGTTTCCTTAAATTGTTTCCACTCTTCTTCTACTGTGCTTACTTCGTTAGGGAGTTTCTTAAATTCCTCTGTTAGTTTTTCTTCTAGGGCTTTCCTTGATTCTTGATCTTATTATTGTTTTATTTTTATTGTCTTCTTTTTGTTTGTTTTTGTTTGTTTGCGAATCTTCTCTTTGTTTTTGGCTGTCTGAGTGTTATTATAACCATTTTATGCTCCGTGTTGTCTGTGATATTAACTCTATCATGAAGTTTACCAAATGTGGAAGCTGCCTTTCCGATTCGGGAATTTATTTCTTCTTCAAGGAAGACATTAGTTGTGAGCATAGAACCGAGATAGGTGAACTTTCTCACAGATTCATGGAGTGTGTTATTTAACGATATAACTGCAGGACTACACCTTGTTGAAGCACTACTGTCTTCTGTATACTTATTGAACTGCTGTATGGATTCATCGTGAGCAACCAGTGCTGGACCATCCGCAAATAGAAGTTCATTGATTAGGGTCTCATTTGTTTTAAGCTTTGTGTTTTGACCTCAGACGTGCAAGATTGAATAAGAAGCCGCCAGATGTTGCACGGATGTAGATGTCTCCAGAGACGACGGTTTCAAACACAAGGTAGAAGGGCAGTGAAAATGATTCCGAATATGAATCGAGTGGTGGCAAGAACAAATCCCTGTTTGACTCCACAGTTCATCTCAAAGGGCTTTCCTATATATTTCATTAACTCTTTACATACGTTACGACACACCATGCGTCATGCCGATCTCGGTCATGTACGTTTCGCCGCACAGTGCGTCACTCTCAATATGATTAGTGTAAACTGTCATCAAACCATATTCTTTGTGCACGTCTTATATCATCTCGGTGTTGGTGAAACATAATTCCTGGTTTAATTATCTAAATGCATTATCTTTTATTATCAATTATCTATTCATATATAATAAGTTAAGTGTTAGATAAATATAAACATGTAGATTAATATTTAAAAACATGGAAAAATCTGTCTATGAAAATTCTACTGCTAAATTGATAATAGCGTTCCGTACTTGGAATGAATTAATAATCCTCAAATCTATACTATCTATATTTATATTTTCTAGCATCTTAATCGTATTGATATTGTAAACACAACTAACTATAATAAACACAACTAACTATAATAAACACAACTAACTATAATAAACACAACTAACTATAATAAACACAACTAAATACAATAAACATAACTAATACAATAAACATAACTAAATACAATAAACATAACTAACTACAATAAACACAACTAACTACAATAAACATAACTAACTACAATAAACACAACTAACTATAATAAACACAACTAACTATAATAAACATAACTAACTACAATAAACACAACTAACTACAATAAACACAACTAACTACAATAAACACAACTAACTACAATAAACACAACTAACTACAATAAACACAACTAACTACAATAAACATAACTAACTACAATAAACATAACTAACTACAATAAACACAACTAACTACAAGAAAAACAACTAACTACAATAAACATAACTAACTGCAATAAACATAACTAACTACAATAAACATAACTAACTGCAATAAACATAACTAACTGCAATAAACATAACTAACTACAATAAACATAACTAACTACAATAAACATAACTAACTACAATAAACATAACTAACTACAAAATAAACACAACTAACTACAATAAACACAACTAACTACAATAAACATAACTAACTACAATAAACATAACTAACTATAATAAACATAACTAACTACAGTAAACACAACTAACTAAATTAAACACAACTAGCTACAATAAACACAATTAGCTACAATAAACACAACTAGCTACAATAAGCACAACTAGCTACAATAAACACAATTAACTACAATAAACACAACTAACTACAATAAACACAACTAACTACAATAAGCACAACTAGCTACAATAAACACAACTAGCTACAATAAACACAACTAGCTACAATAAACACAACTAACTACAATAAACAAAACTAACTACAATAAACACAACTAGCTACAATAAACACAACTAGCTACAATAAACACAACTAACTACAATAAACACAACTAGCTACAATAAACACAACTAACTACAATAAACACAACTAACTACAATAAACACAACTAACTACAATAAACATAACTAACTATAATAAACATAACTAACTACAGTAAACACAACTAACTAAATTAAACACAACTTACTACAATAAACACAATTAGCTACAATAAACACAACTAGCTACAATAAGCACAACTAGCTACAATAAACACAACTAGCTACAATAAACACAACTAACTACAATAAACACAACTAACTACAAGAAAAACAACTAACTACAAGAAAAACAACTAACTACAATTAACACAACTAACTACAATAAACAAAACTAACTACAATAAACACAACTAGCTACAATAAACACAACTAACTACAATAAACAACTAGCTACAATAAACACAACTAACTACAATAAACACAACTAACTACAAGAAAAACAACTAACTACAATAAACACAACTAACTACAAGAAAAACAACTAACTACAATAAACACAACTGACTACAATAAACACAACTGACTACAATAAACACAACTAACTACAATAAACACAACTAGCTACAATAAACACAACTAGCTACAATAAACACAACTAACTACAAGAAAAAGAACTAACTACAATAAACACAACTAACTACAATAAACAAAACTAACTACAATAAACACAACTAGCTACAATAAACACAACTAACTACAATAAACACAACTAACTACACTATTATCATCATGTACCCTGCCGGTTGGCGTAGGCGATCATGTCCCTCCACAATCTTCTATCTACAGTGCATCGTATCCGTTCTGTTGTTGACTGTTTTCCATGCCATGACACCAAGCTATCCACTATTTTCTTTCTTTGTCGTCCGCGATCTCTCTTTCCTTTTATTTTGCCAGTTGTAACCAAGTATTCAAACTTTCCTCTTCTCATGATGTGCCCGAAAAATGTTGATTGCTTCTTTCTGATGTTTTTTAAGAGCTCTCTTTTTGTGTTGGCCTCTTTGAGAACTTCCTCATTGGTCTTTTTAGCTGTCCAGGAACTTTCAACATTCTTCTGAGAAATCCCATCTCTGTGGCCTCTAACCGTCTTTTCATTTGTTTGTCTACTGTCCATGATTCGCTTCCATAGGTCAGAATTGGTTCTATATAGCACCGATGAACTCTCTTTCTCATTTTTATTGACATACATTTGTTGCATAAGATATTTTAACTAAATACAACTAGCTACAATAAACACAACTAGCTACAATAAACACAACTAACTACACTATACACAACTAACTACAATAAACACAACTAGCTTCAATAAACACAACTAGCTACACTATACACAACTAACTACAATAAACACAACTAACTACAATAAACACAACTAGCTACAATAAACACAACTAGCTACACTATACACAACTAACTACAATAAACACAACTATCTACAATAAACACAACTAACTACAATAAACACAACTAACTACAATAAACACAACTAACTACAATAAACACAACTAACTACAATAAACACAACTAACTACAATAAACACAACTAACTACAATAAACACAACTAACTACAATAAACACAACTAACTACAATAAACGAATTCTCTCCTAGCTCTCAGCTGCAGTCCAACAAGCACCACAGACTCCATAGACTCCAGTGGACCCATGTTCCGATGGTTTACCCAGAGTTCTGACTTCGACCTGCAGCTGGAACCCAAACCCAGCAAAAAGAAAAAGAAAAACTTTGGGTCCTTGTCCCGAGTCTTCAGTAGAAGTCGTATGCGGCGCTCTATGGTCGTGTCCCATACAGAGAGTATTTTAGCAGATGGTGAGTATACGGTCTTGGTTAGATATGAGTCTAATGTTTTAATATTGTCAATTATAGCAAGAGGTAAGTACTTGATTATTATTATGATATTATGACACTTTCGGTGAATATGGCGGATAGGCGGTAGGAACCGTTGAGGTTTGGTCTTAAGAGTGTTCCTTGTTGGAGTTTCCTCATATTACAAGTCTGGCTTGTTGTCAGAGCTACTGAGTTTACGGCTCTGTGCATAGCGTGAGCTGTGTGTTTCATCCGGATCGTGTTTCGATATTCCGATTGCTTACGATGAATGACGATATCTCATGACGATGGACAGTTAAACTGCGTTCACTTTCGGTGCCGCCTCGTCTTGTATTTCGGCGTGTGCGGTAGCTGCTATGATGGGGACTGCAGCTACCTTTCTTAGTTTGGATTCTTCAATGAGACGAAATGTTAATTTCGAATGTTCTCGCCGGCACGGGCGGTTGAGCAATTATGGATTTTAATTCGTTTGTAGTGATACCGGGGACGTCGAATAGCCAACTAACTATCATTATCGTTATTATATTTTCATTATATAATCAAAGTTGAAGTTATAGACCTGGGGACAGTTCAGAGCTACAACTACCTGGGACACACTATAACCACTGATGGAAAATGTAATCATCATCATCATCATCGAGTGCCGTCTCCGCAACGAAGGTTGGCTACCATGGAGTGCCATTCCACTCTGTCTCTTGCTTTGATGGTGCAGGGTGTCATAGATTGACTTGTCCATTTTTTGATGTTACTCGTCCATGTTAGTCTTGGTTTGCCTCTGCCACCCTGTATTTTCCCCTCCAGGATTACTTTTAGTTGGCTGTTGTATCTTTTAACATACGCCAACAAACTCATTTGTCTTGTTCTAATTGTGTTTAGTAGTTCTCTTTTCATTTTTAGTTTCGACTGCCATCGAATACAATGATTTGCCGAAGTGTAGGCCGGTCTTCATTTGCTGTGAAAGAGTCTCTTCTGGCACGCTCAAAAGACAACAATGCTGCTCGAATTCAGCGCCGGCGCATAAAGATAGTGTCGACGGCGATGACCGTTACAGAGACCTGGTAGTGTATATATATCATGAGCTGCGCACCTTTTTTTTTAAAAACGCAACACGTTCATTAGAACAGTTTAAATTAACAAGATTTACACTTTGTTAGTTGTTGGAATGGGGGTGGAGCAGGTACGGAATGCCCCGACTCCAGCGACGCGAATCCGTTCTAAAGTTGAAAGTGAACACTGCCCTCACTTACTGCAACTGCAAATTTAGAATATGCCGCGTGAACATAAAATATTGTAGAATGACAGGTAAACAGTACATCTTTCAATGCGGCTTGAAGCAAGCGTCTCCATCTGACGCTTTTGTTCAGTGCGCTAAACTTATCACTTGACAAGTATCACTTTCACCTTTCTGTAGCTGTATAATTGATGGCTGTGACGTATGGCAGGTAATTAGCTTAAAGTTAGCAGTTGTGGGTCGCGTTAAGCGATTGCTAATTACTTGTGTCCGCTGTGTTACATAACAAATACAGCAATTAACGCAAACTGCGGCGCGCTGTTTTGTTTTTTCTTCTGTGTTGAGTCTAATATTGTCAGCCACATAGTCTCAGACTATGTGCTGCACTAACATACTGCACATCCAACGTGGTCGAAACTGGTTAGGTTCATTAATTACGTAATTAATTAAATAATAATTAATTATCCTTCCTTCTTCACCCACTATCACCATCCTTCCTTCCCTTCTGTCCGTCCTCCCTCATTCCCTCTCACACTCCTTCTTTCCGTTCTTCCTCCATGCTCCCTACCTTCCATCTTCCCTCCCTCACTTCCTCTCACACTCCTTCCTTCCGTTCTTGCTCCATGCCTCCCTACCTCTCTCCATACCTCCCTCTCACCCCCTTCCTTCCATCTTTCCTTCCTCCCTCCCTCATTGCCTCCCACCCTCATTCATTCTCACACTCCCTCCCTCCCTCCCTCATTGTCTTCCACCCTCATTCGCTCTCACACTCCATCCTTCCATCTTTCCTCCCTACCTCCCTTATTGCCTCCCACCCTCATCCCCCCTCACTCTCCTTCCTTCCATCTTTCCTCCCTCCCACATTCCCTCTCACGCTCCTTTCTTCCATCTTTCCTCCCTCCCTGCATCCCTCCATCATTCCCTCTCACACTCCTTCCGCCATCTTTCCTCCCTCCCTCATTGCCTCCCTCCCACATTCGCTCTCACGCTCCTTCCGCCCATCTTTCCTCCCTACCTCCCTTATTGATTCCCACCCTCATCCCCCCTCACTCTCCTTCCTTCCATCTTTCCTCCCTCCCACATTCCCTCCCTCCCACATTCCCTCTCACACTCCTTCCGCCCATCTTTCCTCCCTCCCTCATTGCCTCCCTCCCACATTCCCTCTCACGCTCCTTTCTTCCATCTTTCCTCCCTCCCTGCATCCCTCCATCATTCCCTCTCACGCTCCTTCCTTCCGTTCTTCGTCCATGCCTCCCTACCTCTCTCCATCCCTCCCTCTAACCCCCTTCCTTCCATCTTTCTACCCTCTCTCCCTCCCTCATTCCCTTTCACATTCCTTCCTTTCATTTTTTCCTCCCTGCCTCAATCCCTCTATCCCTCCCGCCCTCATCCCTTCCACCTTCATTCCATCTTATACTCCTTCCTTCCGTTCTTCCTCCCTGCCTCCTTCTTCCCCGCCTCTCTCTCTCCTTCAATTTACCTTCCTTCCTTCCTTCCTTCCTTCCTTCCTTCCTTCCTTCCTTCCTTCCTTCCTTCCTTCCTTCCTTCCTTCCTTCCTTCCTTCCTTCCTTCCTTCCTTCCTTCCTTCCTTCCTTCCTTCCTTCCTTCCTTCCTTCCTTCCTTCCTTCCTTCCTTCCTTCCTTCCTTCTTTCCTTCCTTCCTTCCTCTCTCCCTCCCTTCCTTCCTTCCTACCTCCCTCCCTTCCTCCCTCCCTTCCTTCCTTCCTTCCTTCCTTCCTTCCTTCCTTCCTTCCTTCCTCCCTTCCTTCCTTCCTTCCTTCCTTCCTTCCTTCCTTCCTTCCTTCCTTCCTTCCTTCCTTCCTTCCTTCCTTCCTTCCTTCCTTCCTTCCTTCCTTCCTTCCTTCTTTCCTTCCCTTCCTTCCTTCCTTCTCTCTCTCCCTCCCTTCCTTCCTTCCTTCCTTCCTACCTCCCTCCCTTCCTCCCTCCCTTCCTTCCTTTCTTCCTTCCTCCTTCCTTCCTTCCATTCTTCCTTCCTACCTTCCTTCCATTCTTCCTTCCTCCATTCCTTCCTTCCTTCCATTCTTCCTTCCTTCCTCCCTTCCTTCCTTCCATTCTTCCTTCCTTCCTTCCTTCCTTCCTTCCTTCCTTCCTTCCTTCCTTCCTTCCTTCCTTCCTTCCTTCCTTCCTTCCTCCCTCCCTCCCTCCCTTCCTTCCATTCTTCCTTCCTTCCTTCCTTCCTTCCTCCCTCCCTTCCTTCCTTCCTTCCATTCTTCCTTCCATTCTTCCTTCCTTCCTTCCTTCCTTCCTTCCTTCCTTCCTTCCTTCCTTCCTTCCTTCCTTCCTTCCTTCCTTCCTTCCTTCCTTCCTTCCTTCCTTCCTTCCTTCCTTCCTTCCTTCCTTCCTTCCTTCCTTCCTTCCTTCCTTCCTTCCTTCCTTCCTTCCTTCCTCCCTTCCTCCCTTCCTTCCTTCCTTCCTTCCTTCCTTCCTTCCTTCCTTCCTTCCTTCTGCCTTTCCCCAGCAATTTCTCTAGTTCTCAACCAGCCCATACATCAAGTTAACTTAATTGATATACAAGTTTTATTATTTACAGCACGATACGATATCGAAACGAGTCAGCCTGACATATTCGACTTGAGCATGGCAAAGAAACTTCACTTGAACAACACATACTGTACTTGAATAAAAAGATTGTAATATAAAGATTGCAAAATGAATAACATGAAAATACAAATGAAACAAAGAAAACAGTCTTATAAATAAAACGATAGAAGACATCAAACATAGCTATAGAACACCCAGTTATAAAACAAGTAACAAAAAAAAAATAATATCTTGGAACAACATTCTCTAAAGATGGTAAAATCAATAAAGAAATAAACATCCGATACAACAAGGCAAAACAAATATTGGGACAGCTATCCCCTATCCTTCAAAAAGAAGCAATACATATTACCACCATGAAACATATTATGTTTGTAGTCAGCCGAAGGCCCCGGTATCACTGCAAATGAATTAAAATCCATAATTGTTTAGCTGCCCGTGCTAGTGGAATCATACGAATTAAAATTCATCTCATTGAAGGATCCAAACAAAAAAGGCAGCTGCAGTCCCTATCATAGCAGCAACAGCATACGCCAAAAGACATAAGGCCAAGCGGCACCGAAAGTGAACGCAGCTGAACTGTCCTTTGTCATACGATATTATCATTCAAAGTAAGAAATCGGAATATTGAAACAAGATCCGGATGAAAAACATATACAATGTATACAGATTCCCATATTGTGCTACCAATGAAAAACATGGTCACTTACGATTAACTATATAAGAAAGCTTGACACCACAGAGATGAGGTGTCTGAGAAAAGCGCTAGGAGTGACCAGAAAAGACAGAATCAGAAATGATATTATAAGAGAAAGAGCAGACATTGAAGCAATCTTAAGCTACATACATCATCATCAAGAACCGGGCCTGCTGGCGTAGGTGATCATGTCTCTCCACAACTTTCGATCTCCAGTTATTTATCATTTCTGTTGTTGACATTTTGTCCAGCCATTCTATTAAGCTGTCTGATATCTTTTCTCTTTGCTTCCCTCTATCTCTTCGTCACTCAATTTTCCCAGTTGTTACAATATATTCCAGCTGTTCTCTTCTCATTACATGGCCAAAAAATGATGATTGTTTCTTCCTAATATTGGAAATTAGCTCTCTTTTTGCTTTGACCTCTCTCAGAACATCTTCATTACTCTTCCTAGCTGTCCATGGTATTCTCAACATTCTTCTGTAAACCACATTTCTACAGACTACAGTGATTTTCTTGTCTGTTGTCCTACTGTCCATGATTCACATCCATATGTTAAGACTTGCTCTACATAACACTTGAGAACTTTTTTTATTGTTTCTATTGTCAAAAATGAATCGATATTATTATGCTTATCTTATCTATTCTTATCTTATCTATTCTTTCTTATTATTATTCAATTATCTTTCTAAATTACAAAATATTTTATTAAAACATTGTGATATTGTTTTAATGTATGCGCCGTTCAAGACCTATGCTTGTGTTTCATTTGTGGACACTTCTCTATCTCGACAGACCCATGCCCGAAGTTATCCCTACTGAATCAAGACAACTACCAGGAGAAGCTGAACACTATAGAGAGAATGGTTAACGTCCGCATGAACGAGTGGCGAGCACCACAAGTACTGGCCTGGCTTGAGATCACACTAGCTATGCCGATGTATGCTCAAAACTGTTTAAATAATGTCAAAAGTGGAAAAGTAAGTTCTCTCCTCTACTTGATTTTTTTTTTCTCCTCTTGTTCTGCTTCTTTTTTCGTTCGTCTTGTCTTTGTCTTTTGAGTCTGATCTTTTTTGTTCTTTTCTATATATTTACATCATTACCGTATTCGTATCCTTTTCATGAAGTTATTTAAAAAAAAATGTTATTATAACTTTTATTTTAACAGTTCTGAAATAGGCCAAAGGAAAAGAGAACCAATTTCAAATATTAAAAAGAAACAATCATAATATTTTGGTCATGTAGTGAGAAGAGAACAGCTGGAATATATTGTAACAACTGGGAAAATTGAGGGACGAAGAGAAAGAGGGAAGCAAAGAGAAAAGATACCAGACAGCTTAAGAGAATAGGTTTAGCAGAAGGTCAACAACAGAAATTATAAATAATTGCCAAGATCGGAAGTTGTGGAGAGACATGATCACCTACGCCAGCAGGCATGGCACTTTTTTTGCCAAGCCATTCTCTTAAGCTGTCTGTTAATTTTTCTCTTCGCTTCACTCTATCTCTTCGTCCCTCAATTTTCCCAGTTGTTACAATATATTCCAGCTGTTCTCTTCTCATTACATGGCAAACAAAATGATGATTGTTTCTTCCTAATATTGGATATTAGCTCTCATTTTGCTTTGGCCTTTTTCAGAACATTTTCATTACTCATCTTAGCTGTCCATGGTATTCTCAACATTCTTCTGTAAAACTACATTTCTACAGACTTAGTAATTTTCTTGTCTGTTTGTCCTATTGTCCATGATTCACATCCATATGTTAAGACTGGCTCTACATAACATTTAAGAACTCTTTTTCTTGTTTCTATTGTCAAAAATGGATTGCATAGTATCTTCCTCATTTTTGGAAAGCTGCTTTTGCCTGAGCCATTCTGCATCTCACCTCTTTTGTATATCTTCCGTCTGAGGTTAACAAAGTTCCCAAACATTTAAATTCATTTACCTGTTTTAATATTGTTCCACTTGTCTTTATTCTGTACTGAGGTGATGTCTTTTTCTTTGTTGTTACCATTACTTCTGTCTTTTTGCTATTAAGGCTGAGTCCTTTATTTTTGCTTTCTTTCACTATAATGTCCAACATTTTTTGTAACTCATTTTCACTCTTAGCGATTAAGACTGTATCATCAGCATACCTTAGATTATTTATATTATGATCTCCAATTGTTATTCCAGGCATGCCCCTAATGGATCTTAAAATAATCTCACTATAAATATTAAACAAATCTGGTGACAACACACAACTTTGTCTAACACCCTGTTTTATTTGTTGAAACATTCCCAATTGGTTTCCAGTTCTTATGGCCGCTGTTTGTTGCCAGTACATGTTCTTTATTATTCTTAGATCTTTGCTGTCTACGTTTATGCTTTCTCAAATTGTGATTATTTCTTGGTGTTTTACTTTGTCAAATGCTTTGTTATAATCTATGAAACATAGGTATAGATCTGTTTTCACCTCTATGGCTCTTTCTACTAAAGATCTGATGATATATATGGAATTCATTGCATTACCTAAAAAGAATGGTGCAGTTGAATGCAGTGACTTTAGAACAATAAGCCTAATGAGCCAGGTAACAAAATTTTACTAAAAGTTGTACAGGGAAGGATTCAGAATAAAATCAATACTGAATTAGATGAGCAACAATTTGGATTTAGGAAAAACAGTGGGACAAAAGAAGCCATATTCAGCATGAGGACATTGATTGAAAAGTACATAGAAGTAAACAAACCAATATATGCCTGCTTCATAGACTAGACCAAAGCATTTGATAGACACCATCACGGACGGCACATAGGGCAGAACCATAATCTCAAAAACAGAAACCTTGAGTGCCAAAATGACACATATTGCAGAGATCACTGCTCTAAAATCTATGGCTCTGTTTCCATAACAATACTTTTTTACAATGACAGCTTGTCAATCCATCGATCAACCTCCTTAGTCGCCTCTTACGACATGCCTGGAAGGTCACAGTGTCACTATGGTATATGGTGTTAGTGACCATAAATTTTACAGACCTTCGGCACATGATTTTTGGGGTAATGTGGTCGGTATTACGCCCGTGCCGCTTTACTTTCCCAGAAAAAAATCCGGTACCCATTAAAGACTGGGTGAACCCGGAAACCGTCGGTTGGGATCGAACCCTACCTCTTGTCCTTTGTAGTCCAGTTCACTAACCACTGAGCTATCGCGCCCCCCCCCCCCCCCATTAACGTCACTAGCTGTAGATATTAAGTTGTGTTTTGACATAATTATTCTAGGCAATATAACAAGGCAGTTAGACGGTAGCTAGAAAGTTATAAGGAAGTTATAAGAAAGTAGTTTAGAAAGAAACAATCAACATTTTTCAGGCACATCATGAGAAGAGGAAAGGAGTACTAGGTTACAACTGGTGAAATAAAAAGAAAGAGAAATCGCGGACGACAACGAGAGAAAATACAGGATAGCTTTGTGTTCATCATCATCATTGAGTGCCGTCTCCGCAACGAAGGTTGGCTACCATGGAGCGCCATTTTGCTCTATCTCTTGCTTTGATGGTGCAGGTTGTCATCGGTTGATTTGTCCATCTTTTGATGTTACTCGTCCATGATAATCTTGGTCTGCCTCTGCCTCTTTTACCTTGTATTTTCCCCTCCAGGATCACTTTCAGTAGGCTGTTGTGTCTTTTAACATGGCCTAAGAATCGCATTTGTCTTGTTCTAATTGTGTTCAGAAGTTCTCTTTTCATTTTTAGTTGTTTTAAGACTTTGTCATTTGTTTTCTTTCCTTCCATCCAATTCTACCTATTCTTTTATATATCCACATTTCAAAGGCTTCAATTCTCTGTTCTGTTTTCTTGTCTAATGTCCATGTTTCAGCACCATATAGGAATATTGAGAAGATGTAACATTTTGCTATTCTTAGTTTTAGTTCTGGTGTTATTTGTTTTGATGTTAGTATGTCCTTCATGACATTAAAATTACTTTTTGCCATTCCTATTCTTTTGTTTATTTCAGTTGTACATTTTCCATCCCTGGTTATAGTATGTCCAAGGTAGTTATAGTTCTGAACTGTCTCAAGGTCTATTCCTTCAATTTTGATATCCACTTGTGGGTTTTGAGTATTTTCTTTGTTTATGATCATAGTTTTAGTCTTTTTGATATTCATATCTAGTCCATATTTTTTGCTTGTCGTGTTTATTTCATTAAGTAATTGTTGTAGGTCTTTAGGATTTTCTGCTAGTAGTACAGTATCGTCAGCATATCTTAGGTTATTGATTATCTTTCCATTAATTTGTAGCCTGGCATCTCTATGATGTTTTTAAAGATTTGCTCAGTGTATAGATTGAACAAGCTTGGTGATAGGATGCATCCTTGTCTTACTCCTCTTTTTATATCAATGGGTGTAGAGAACTCTTTGTTATATTTTATTATTGCTGTTTGCTCCCAGTATAGATTACATATTAGTCGTATATCCATGTCATCTAGATGTATCTCTTTTAGGCATTCTATAAGTTGTTTGTGGTGTACTCTATCAAAAGCTTTGGTGTAGTCTATGAAGCAGGCATACATTGGTTTGTTTACTTCTGTGTATTTTTCGATTAATGTTCTCATGCAGAATATGGCTTCTTTTGTCCCGCTATTTTTCCTAAATCCAAATTGCTGCTCATCTAATTCAGTATTGATTTTATTCTGAATCCTTCCTTGTATAACTTTTAGCAAGATTTTTGTAACATGGCTCATTAGGCTTATTGTTCTAAAGTCACTGCATTCAACTGCACCATTCTTTTTAGGCAATGCAATGAAAGTTGATGTTTTTAGTTCATTTGGTATGTATCCTGTGTGGTATATGTCGTTGCATATGTCTGTAATCACTTCAATGCCAAAATCTTCAAGTGCCTGTATCATCTCTATCTGTATGCTTTCAGGTCCTGCTGCTTTTCCCCTTTCATTGTTTTTATAGCTTTTTCCACCTCAGATTTTAAGATTTTATAGCCTGATGTACATTTTATAACTGGTTTCTTGTCCCTTTGATCATGAAATAGTTCTGTTATATATTCCTGCCATCTATCTATGATATCCTTATTGTCTGTTAGCATTATTCCTTTTTTGTCTGCAATGCATCCACCTTCTGTGGCTTTTTTATTTTTATTAGTCATTCTCTTTATTTCTGTGTGCATTCCTCTTGAGTCTTGTTTGCTTTCCATAGTTTCTATTTCTCTACATTTTTGGCTGAGCCAGTCTTCTTTTGCCTTTTTGCACATTTTGCGTATCTCATTATCTATTTTATTGTATTGGGCAGTGTTCTTCGCTTGTCTCCTTTCTTCCATTTTTTCTAAGATGGTGTTAGTTATCCATTTTTGTTTTTTGTTCTTTTCTCTTTTGGGTAAGGTGTCGCAGGCTTTTGTATGCTTTTCTTTATGCATTGCCATTTGGTTGTTACTTTTTCATCAGGATTTTCTCTTCTGTATTGTTCAATTCCTTCTTCTAGCAGCTTCTGGTATGTGTTCTTTACTTGTATTGTATAGGTATCTTTAATATCTTTTTGATTTAAAGCTGTTATGTCGAGTGGGTTTGTTGATGAATCAGATTTTTGCTTGTTTCTCTTTAGTTTGATTTTCATTTTAATCATTACAGGATTGTGATCAGAATTAATATCTGCTCCTGGGTAGGTTTTGGCTTTCTTTACGCTGTTACGGAACCTTTCTTTTATCATTATGTAATCTATTTGATTCCTCTTCCTATCTCCAGGGCTTTTCCATGTGTATAGTTTCCTTTTCTCTTGCTTAAAGTAGGTGTTACATATTATCAGCCTGTTTTCTTCACAGAATTGTATTAATCTTTCTCCTCTGTCATTTCTTTTTCCTAAACCATGATTTCCTATAATTGTCTTATATCTACCTTTCCTACTTTAGCGTTCATGTCACCCATTACAATCAAGATGTCTGAAGATTTCACTTGCTTCATAACTTTATTTAGGTCTTCATAGTATGCCTCTATTTGTTCATCTGTGTAGTCTTGAGTAGGTGCATATGTCTGTATTATTGCTATGTCGAATGGTTTTGCTTTCAACTTGAGTAGTATAATCCTATCACTGTATGTCCAGTGGGTACTTATATATTTTTGTAGCTCTCTTTTTATCAGTATTCCTACCCCCCTTTGATGTTCTGTTGTGTTTCCTGAGTATATAAATGTATATTTTTCGTCTTCAATGTACCCACATTCCTTCCATCTAGTCTCTGATATGCCTAAAATATCTATATTTATTCGTTCTGCTTCTTGAATTAGATTTTCCAATTTCCCTTGTTGATATAGAGTCCTAACATTCCAAGTACTTATTTTAAGATCTTTCCTCCGACATAAGTTCGAATTTCTCCGACTCTCCATGGCTTCCTCTGGACTGGTACGTGATGAGGCTCCAATCTCTTTCACGGTGGTCAGCCATGTTCGTCTTTCGAGCTTTGTGTTATTGCATGGAAAATAGTTAACAGAACTGATACGATGCATTGTAGATAGAAGATTGTGGAAGGACATGATCGCCTACGCGAACCGGTATAGAACATGATGATTTGTACGTGTGTTGTATGCTTGTTCCTGTTGAAGGCCTAGTGCACCGAAACGTCGTTCTGGTTTGTATTGTCCATTTGTTACGTGAAGCCTTAACAACACCGTTTTTTTCTCCTAATCAATTACTTGTGAACTGAGAGTATTACACAACATTAGGCCCTTTTTTTGAATCCCCAGGGTGAAAAGACAAAGAATAAGACAAAGGAATTCTTGGAGAAGACAGACAGAAGCATAGATGAAGATGATGGGAAAGACATGAAATGATCTTAAAATAATGGCAAAAAAAGAACGACTTGAAAAGTGTTCCTTGAAGACCTATGCTCCACAGGGAATTGAAAGTGTTTGTTGAAGACCTATGCTCCACAGGGAGTTGAAAGTGTTTGTTGAAGGCCTATGCTCCACAGGGAGTTGAAAGTGTTTGTTGAAGGCCTATGCTCCACAGGGAGTTGAAAGTGTTTGTTGAAGACCTATGCTCCACAGGGAGCTGAAAGTGTTTGTTGAAGACATATGCTCCACAGGGAGTTGAAAGTGTTTGTTGAAGGCCTATGCTCCACAGGTAGTTGAAAGTCTTTGTTGAAGACCTATGCTCCTCAGGGAGATGAAGTGTTTGTTGAAGACATATGCTCCACAGGGAGTTGAAAGTGTTTGTTGAAGTCCTATGCTCCACAGGGAGTTGAAAGCGTTGTTGAAGACCTATGCTCCACAGGGAGCTGACAGTGTTTGTTGAAGACCTATGCTTCACAGGGAGCTGAAAGTATTTGTTGAAGTCCTATGCTTCACAGGGAGCTGAAAGTGTTTGTTGAAGACCTATGCTCCACAGGGAGTGAAAAGGTAGAAGAAGAATTACTTCAGTCTTTCTTTACATTCCAGGTTCTTCTGGGCTTGAGCGACAGTGAACTCAGTGCCGCCCTGGGCGTCATCAACCCAATGCACAGAAGGAAGTTAAGACTCGCCATCGAGCAACATAGAAACCCTAGCGAGATGTGAGTAACTTATTTGTTTTCTGTTCAATTGTCTTCATTCTCATTTTGCTCCTATTCTCGTGCCACGCTTGGAGTAAATGGAAACATCTGGTAATAGACGTCATCTTTTTGTGTTGCCTTGCAGCGTTGAGGGAGATTATGTGATCAAGTCTATGATTTGTAATCTCTGCACTCCCGCCTCCGCATGTTGCTCCGTAGAATCTGATATTATAGTTATGGTTATGGAAGGCCCCGGTATCACTGTAAACGAATTAAAATCCATAATTGCTCAACAACCCGTGACAGTGGAATCATCCAAATTACAATCTTATCTCCCAAACAAAGAAAGGTAGCATTAATTCGCATTATAGCAGTCTCAGCAAACGCTAAAAGACATAAGGCGAAACCGCACATAAAGTGAACACAGTCAACTGTTCCCTGCCATACGATATCATCATTCATCGTAAACAATTGGAATATCGAAACATGATCAAAACGCATGTGACACACAGCTCACGGTGTTCACAGGGCACTTAACTCAGTAGCTCCTGCAGCAAGCCGGATTTGGAATATGAGAAAACTGCAACAAGGAACACTTTTCAGACATGGCCTTCAATGGTTCCTGCCGCCTAACAACCATATTGAACGGATGTTCACGTCTTCCTGAAAATGATGATCGTCATATTTAAAAACAAAATGTATAGCGCTTGATGAAGTTAGGACTTTGTTTTTGACTCCAGTTCCGAACATATAGAACACAGTCATCGTATTATCCCCGTTGCACATCAAACAACAGACCGTAAGATCTTCCCGCAATGTGAATTTGTGAAATTATAAACCACATATTGAAATTATAAAATCACATGTCTACCCAGAGGCGAAGGCGCACCTCACAGCACCAGAGCTGAAAGTTGTCATTAATCTGATATTAATTAAATCTTCTTAATTAAGTCTTCTAAATCTACATTTTTCCTATTTCCATTGTATAATTAATTAGGGACCAGGCAAATAATTGCAAAGCTGCGGTAAAGCTGGTAGCAAGGAGACAGTAGTGGGGTGTGATAAACACTCCAAGGTATGGTGACAGCTTTACAAGGAAGGAACACAACACAATACTGACGTTTCTGTCTGTGGCCTTCTTCAGAATACAGGGACAACGACAACAAACGGTGAAGCACAATAATCTATAACTACATGTTAGATGATCAAGTGGAGGGAGAGGTGGACAGAAAATAAGGAATGTTAGATGATAAAATAAGAAATGAGGCTACATGAGGGGAGGCAGGATGATGAAATAAGAAATGAGGCTACATGAGGGGAGGTAGGATGATGAAATAAGAAATGAGGCTACATAAGGAGAGGCAGGATGATGAAATAAGAAATGAGGCTACATGAGGAGAGGCAGGATGATGAAATAAGAAATGAGGCTACATGAGGGAAGGCAGGATGATGAAATAAGAAATGAGGCTACATGAGGGGAGGCAGGATGATGAAATAAGAAAGGAGGCTACATGAGGGGAGGTAGGATGATGAAATAAGAAAGGAGGCTACATGATGGGGGGGTAGGATGATGAAATAAGAAAGGAGGCTACATGAGGGGAGGCAGGATGATGAAATAAGAAATGAGGCTACATGAGGGGAGGCAGGATGATGAAATAAGAAATGAGGCTACATGAGGGGAGGCAGGATGATGAAATAAGAAATGAGGCTACATGAGGGGAGGCAGGATGATGAAATGAGGCTACATGAGGGAAGGCAGGATGATGAAATAAGAAATGAGGCTACATGAGGAGAGGCAGGATGATGAAATAAGAAATGAGGCTACATGAGGGGAGGCAGGATGATGAAATAAGAAATGAGGCTACATGAGGGGAGGCAGGATGATGAAATAAGAAAGGAGGCTACATGAGGGGAGGTAGGATGATGAAATAAGAAAGGAGGCTACATGATGGGGGGTAGGATGATGAAATAAGAAAGGAGGCTACATGAGGGGAGGTAGGATGATGAAATAAGAAATGAGGCTACATAAGGAGAGGCAGGATGATGAAATAAGAAATGAGGCTACATGAGGAGAGGCAGGATGATGAAATAAGAAATGAGGCTACATGAGGGAAGGCAGGATGATGAAATAAGAAATGAGGCTACATGAGGGGAGGCAGGATGATGAAATAAGAAAGGAGGCTACATGAGGGGAGGTAGGATGATGAAATAAGAAAGGAGGCTACATGATGGGGGGTAGGATGATGAAATAAGAAAGGAGGCTACATGAGGGGAGGTAGGATGATGAAATAAGAAAGGAGGCTACATGAGGAGAGGCAGGATGAGCGTCAAGATATATAAAATAGAGAGATTTGAAACATAAGGAAGAGCTGGATATGTAAATAGTAAAAATTGAATACATTATTCACTTTTTGCTATTCACATCTCGAGCTCTTTCTAATCTTTCTAATTGTGTTGTGTTCCTTCCTTGTAAAGCTGTACACCATACCCTGGAGTGTTTATCACACCCCCACTACTGGCTCATTTAATTAATTAGTAGAATTAATACCCAGTCGATGAAGCTGCCTGATGGTGATCGCTAATTTTAAGTAAAATAGAGGGTTTCAGAACTTCCTGCGCTGTTATTTAATCATAGGAGACACATAATAATGAATGAATATTATTATAGAGGGAAACTTACGAGGCGATAATCACCGAATCAATTCAGAGAAAGAGGTATGTTTACAGCACTCGGAAAAAATGACAAATAATCAACAACAGAAAAAAATATGGACCACAGCAGGATCGAACCCGTACTCGGTGGCACAGCGCCTTGCCACGAAAAGCCAAACGCTAGGGAACACTGCCACTCAGTTAACTAAAAATTAGCTATTGTGGACAGTGTCTTTTCGCGAAGGTGTTCTCATGACTATAGCATAAGGTTGCGATCACAGCTCGGAAATATTTTTCCTGTTAAGACAAGTATCTCCCGGATAAGGGAGACAGGAAAAATATTTCCGATCTGTGATCTCAACCTTATGCTATAGTCATGAGAACACCATTGCGAAAAGAAACTGTCCACGATAGCTAATTTTTTAGTTAGCTGAGTGGCAGTGTTTCCTAGCGTTTGGCTTTTCGTGGCAAGGCGCTGTGCCACCGAGTACGGGTTCGATCCTGCTGTGGTTCATATTTTTTTCTGTTGTTGATTATTTGTCATTTATTCCGAGTGCTGTAAACATACCTCTTTCTCTGAATTGATTCGTTATTTAAACATATCTTTACGGTATTTTCCCATTACTATATGTAAGAGAGTGGATAAAGAGATTACCGCGAGGACGATGGCGCTGAATAGGACACACACTGCTGAGGCCAACTGAGATTATTACACAACAGGCCCTTTTTGGAATCCCCAGGGTAAAAGACAAAGAGGAAGGCCAAAGAATTCTTGGACAATACAGATAGAAGCAGAGATGAAGATGATGGGAAAGATATGGAATGATCTTAAAAGAATGGTAAGAAACAGAACGACTTGGAAAGTGTTTTTTTGAAGACCTATGCTCCACAGGGAGCTGAAAGTGTTTGTTGAAGACCTATGCTCCACAGAGAGCTGAAAGTGTTTGTTGAAGACCTATGCTCCACAGGGAGCTGAAAGTGTTTTGTTGAAGACCTATGCTCCACAGGGAGCTGAAAGTGTTTGTTGAAGACCTATGCTCCACGGGGAGCTGAAAGTGTTTTGTTGAAGACCTATGCTCCACAGGGAGCTGAAAGTGTTTGTTGAAGACCTATGCTCCACAGGGAGCTGAAAGTGTTTTGTTGAAGACCTATGCTCCACAGGGAGCTGAAAGTGTTTGTTGAAGACTATGCTCAACAGGGAGCTGAAAGTGCTTGTTGATGACCTATGCTCAACAGGGAGCTGAAAGTGTTTGTTGAAGACCTATGCTCAACAGGGAGCTGAAAGTGCTTGTTGATGACCTATGCTCAACAGGGAGCTGAAAGTGCTTGTTGAAGACCTATGCTCAACAGGGAGCCGAAAGGTAGAAGAAGAAGAAGAATTTGTAAGAGAGTCGTTGACAATAAGTAAGACAACATAGAGAACATTAGAGGCAGCTGAGATGTGGTTTATCAGAAGAATGCCACGAATTTCATGGATAGCAAAAACTGCACATGAAGAATGTTTAAAACGAGCTGGAGAAACCAAAAATATCATCGACAAGAGACAATCTACATTTATTGGGCATGTGATGTGAAAACAAGGCATTGAGAATACTATAACAACAGGCAGATTGGATGGACAGAATAAGAAATAAAGAGAAAAAATATTGTTCAACAGCTTATCAACACGACATAATAGGAGATCACTGGGTGATAATTATTAAAACATGTAATTTATTTCTCTGTAACATTATAATAACAAGTTATTTATTTGTCTGTAACATTATAATAACAAGTTATTTATTTCTCTGTAACATTATAATAACAAGTTATTTATTTCTCTGTAACATTATAATAATAAGTTATTTATTTCTCTGTAACATTATAATAATAAGTTATTTATTTCTCTGTAACATTATAATAACAAGTTATTTATTTCTCTGTAACATTATGCTAAGTTATTCATTTCTGTGTAACATTATAATAACACATCATTTATTTCTCTGTAACATTATAATAACAAGTTATTTATTTCTCTGTAACATTATAATAATAAGTTATTTATTTCTCTGCAACATTATAATAATAAGTTATTTATTTCTCTGTAACATTATAATAACAAGTTGTTTATTTCTCTGTAACATTATAATAACAAGTTGTTTATTTCTCTGCAACATTATAATAATAAGTTATTTATTTATCTGTAACATTATAATAACACATATTATTTATTTATCTGTAACATTATAATAACACATATTATTTATTTATCTGTAACATTATAATAACACATATTATTTATTTCTCTGTAACATTATAATAACACATATTATTTATTTATCTGTAACATTATAATAACACATATTATTTATTTCTCTGTAACATTATAATAACACATATTATTTATTTCTCTGTAACATTATAATAACACATATTATTTATTTCTCTGTAACATTATAATAACACATATTATTTATTTATCTGTAACATTATAATAACACATATTATTTATTTATCTGTAACATTATAATAACACATATTATTTATTTATCTGTAACATTATAATAACACATATTATTTATTTATCTGTAACATTATAATAACACATATTATTTATTTATCTGTAACATTATAATAACATATATTATTTATTTCTCTGTAACATTATAATAACACATATTATTTATTTATCTGTAACATTATAATAACACATTATTTATTTCTCTGTAACATTATAATAACACATATTATTTATTTATCTGTAACATTATAATAACACATATTATTTATTTATCTGTAACATTACAATAACACATATTATTTATTTATCTGTAACATTATAATAACACATATTATTTATTTATCTGTAACATTATAATAACACATATTATTTATTTATCTGTAACATTATAATAACACATATTATTTATTTATCTGTAACATTATAATAACACATATTATTTATTTATCTGTAACATTATAATAACACATATTATTTATTTATCTGTAACATTATAATAACACATATTATTTATTTATCTGTAACATTATAATAACAAGTTATTTTTTCCTCTGTAACATTATAATAGCATGTTATTTATTACTCGTTACCAGAAAGTATATCAAAGCTGGTGAAATGGACCCAACATGGATCGCACATCGATTTCTCCCTGACCTTGGCCTTGCGCAGTACACAGAGGTGTTTGAGGAGCAGCTCTGTGATGGCCATGTTCTCAACACAATAACACGGCGAGACCTGGAGAAACACTTCTCTGTACACCGGAAGTTTCATCAGTCATCCATTCTGCATGCCGTAGAGCTCTTGCGTAGGATCGACTTTAACAAAGAGGTGAGATTACAAAGCGTCATTCATTGGGTGATGACTCCACATGGACGGTTGCCTACCATGGAGCGTCATTCATTGGGTGATGACTCCACATGGAAGGTTGCCTACCATGGAGCGTCATTCATTGGGTGATGACTCCACATGGAAGGTTGCCTACCATGGAGCGTCATTCATTGGGTGATGTCTCCACATGGAAGGTTGCCTACCATGGAGCGTCATTCATTGGGTGATGACTCCACATGGAAGGTTGCCTACCATGGAGCGTCATTCATTGGGTGATGACTCCACATGGAAGGTTGCCTACCATGGAGCGTCATTCATTGGGTGATGACTCCACATGGAAGGTTGCCTACCATGGAGCGTCATTCATTGGGTGATGACTCCGCATGGAAGGTTGCCTACCATGGAGCGTCATTCATTGGGTGATGACTCCGCATGGAAGGTTGACTACCATGGAGCGTCATTCATTGGGTGATGACTCCGCATCAAAGGTTGGCTACCATGGAGCGTCATTCATTGGGTGATGACTCCACATGGAAGGTTGCCTACCATGGAGCGTCATTCATTGGGTGATGACTCCACATGGTTTGTTGCCTACCATGGAGCGTCATTCATTGGGTGATGACTCCACATGGAAGGTTGCCTACCATGGAGCGTCATTCATTGGGTGATGACTCCACATGGAAGGTTGCCTACCATGAAGCGTCATTCATTGGGTGATGACTCCACATGGAAGGTTGCCTACCATGGAGCGTCATTCATTGGGTGATGACTCCGCATGGAAGGTTGACTACCATGGAGCGTCATTCATTGGGTGATGACTCCACATGGACGGTTGACTACCATGGAGCGTCATTCATTGGGTGATGACTCCACATGGACGGTTGCCTACCATGGAGCGTCATTCATTGGGTGATGACTCCACATGGACGGTTGACTACCATGGAGCGTCATTCATTGGGTGATGACTCCACATGGACGGTTGCCTACCATGGACCGTCATTCATTCATTGGGTGATGACTCCACATGGAAGGTTGCCTACCATGGAGCGTCATTCATTCATTGGGTGATGACTCCACATGGAAGGTTGACTACCATGGAGCGTCATTCATTGGGTGATGACTCCACATGGAAGGTTGACTACCATGGAGCGTCATTCATTGGGTGATGACTCCACATGGAAGGTTGCCTACCATGGAGCGTCATTCATTGGGTGATGACTCCACATGGAAGGTTGCCTACCATGGAGCGTCATTCATTGGGTGATGACTCCACATGGAAGGTTGACTACCATGGAGCGTCATTCATTGGGTGATGACTCCACATGGAAGGTTGCCTACCATGGAGCGTCATTCATTGGGTGATGACTCCACATGGAAGGTTGCCTACCATGGAGCGTCATTCATTGGGTGATGACTCCGCATGGAAGGTTGCCTACCATGGAGCGTCATTCATTGGGTGATGACTCCGCATGGAAGGTTGACTACCATGGAGCGTCATTCATTGGGTGATGACTCCGCATCAAAGGTTGGCTACCATGGAGCGTCATTCATTGGGTGATGACTCCACATGGAAGGTTGACTACCATGGAGCGTCATTCATTGGGTGATGACTCCACATGGAAGGTTGACTACCATGGAGTGTCATTCATTGGGTGATGACTCCACATGGAAGGTTGCCTACCATGGAGCGTCATTCATTGGGTGATGACTCCACATGGACGGTTGCCTACCATGGAGCGTCATTCATTGGGTGATGACTCCACATGGACGGTTGACTACCATGGAGCGTCATTCATTGGGTGATGACTCCACATGGACGGTTGCCTACCATGGAGCGTCATTCATTCATTGGGTGATGACTCCACATGGACGGTTGACTACCATGGAGCGTCATTCATTCATTGGGTGATGACTCCACATGGACGGTTGCCTACCATGGAGCGTCATTCATTGGGTGATGACTCCACATGGAAGGTTGACTACCATGGAGCGTCATTCATTGGGTGATGACTCCACATGGAAGGTTGACTACCATGGAGCGTCATTCATTGGGTGATGTCTCCACATGGAAGGTTGCCTACCATGGAGCGTCATTCATTGGGTGATGACTCCACATGGACGGTTGCCTACCAAGGAGCGTCATTCATTGGGTGATGACTCCACATGGAAGGTTGACTACCATGGAGCGTCATTCATTGGGTGATGACTCCACATGGAAGGTTGACTACCATGGAGCGTCATTCATTGGGTGATGACTCCACATGGACGGTTGCCTACCATGGAGCGTCATTCATTGGGTGATGACTCCACATGGAAGGTTGACTACCATGGAGCGTCATTCATTGGGTGATGACTCCACATGGAAGGTTGCTACCATGGAGCGTCATTCATTGGGTGATGACTCCACATGGAAGGTTGCCTACCATGGAGCGTCATTCATTGGGTGATGACTCCACATGGAAGGTTGACTACCATGGAGCGTCATTCATTGGGTGATGACTCCACATGGAAGGTTGACTACCATGGAGCGTCATTCATTGGGTGATGACTCCACATGGAAGGTTGACTACCATGGAGCGTCATTCATTGGGTGATGACTCCACATGGAAGGTTGACTACCATGGAGCGTCATTCATTGGGTGATGACTCCACATGGAAGGTTGACTACCATGGAGCGTCATTCATTGGGTGATGACTCCACATGGACGGTTGACTACCATGGAGCGTCATTCATTGGGTGATGACTCCACATGGAAGGTTGGCTACCATGGAGCGTCATTCATTGGGTGATGACTCCACATGGACGGTTGACTACCATGGAGCGTCATTCATTGGGTGATGACTCCACATGGAAGGTTGCCTACCAAGTAGCGTCATTCATTGGGTGATGACTCCACATGGACGGTTGACTACCATGGAGCGTCATTCATTGGGTGATGACTCCACATGGAAGGTTGGCTACCATGGAGCGTCATTCATTGGGTGATGACTCCACATGGAAGGTTGACTACCAAGTAGCGTCATTCCTTGGGTGATGACTCCACATGGACGGTTGACTACCATGGAGCGTCATTCATTGGGTGATGACTCCACATGGAAGGTTGCCTACCATGGAGCGTCATTCATTCATTGGGTGATGACTCCACATGGACGGTTGCCTACCATGGAGCGTCATTCATTGGGTGATGACTCCACATGGACGGTTGACTACCATGGAGCGTCATTCATTGGGTGATGACTCCACATGGAAGGTTGCCTACCAAGGAGCGTCATTCATTGGGTGATGACTCCACATGGAAGGTTGCCTACCAAGGAGCGTCATTCTTTGGGTGATGACTCCACATGGAAGGTTGACTACCATGGAGCGTCATTCATTGGGTGATGACTCCACATGGAAGGTTGCCTACCATGGAGCGTCATTCATTGGGTGATGACTCCACATGGAAGGTTGACTACCATGGAGCGTCATTCATTGGGTGATGACTCCACATGGAAGGTTGACTACCATGGAGCGTCATTCATTGGGTGATGACTCCACATGGACGGTTGACTACCATGGAGCGTCATTCATTGGGTGATGACTCCACATGGAAGGTTGCCTACCATGGAGCGTCATTCATTGGGTGATGACTCCGCATCAAAGGTTGCCTACCATGGAGCGTCATTCATTGGGTGATGACTCCGCATGGAAGGTTGACTACCATGGAGCGTCATTCATTGGGTGATGACTCTGCATCAAAGGTTGACTACCATGGAGCGTCATTCATTGGGTGATGACTCCGCATCAAAGGTTGACTACCATGGAGCGTCATTCATTGGGTGATGACTCCGCATCAAAGGTTGACTACCATGGAGCGTCATTCATTGGGTGATGACTCCACATGGAAGGTTGCCTACCATGGAGCGTCATTCATTGGGTGATGACTCCGCATGGAAGGTTGACTACCATGGAGCGTCATTCATTGGGTGATGACTCCGCATCAAAGGTTGGCTACCATGGAGCGTCATTCATTGGGTGATGACTCCACATGGAAGGTTGCCTACCAAGGAGCGTCATTCATTGGGTGATGACTCCACATGGACGGTTGCCTACCATGGAGCGTCATTCATTGGGTGATGACTCCACATGGACGGTTGCCTACCATGGAGCGTCATTCATTGGGTGATGACTCCACATGGAAGGTTGCCTACCATGGAGCGTCATTCATTGGGTGATGACTCCACATGGAAGGTTGCCTACCATGGAGCGTCATTCATTGGGTGATGACTCCACATGGACGGTTGCCTACCATGGAGCGTCATTCATTGGGTGATGACTCCACATGGAAGGTTGCCTACCATGGAGCGTCATTCATTGGGTGATGACTCCACATGGACGGTTGCCTACCATGGAGCGTCATTCATTGGGTGATGACTCCACATGGAAGGTTGCCTACCATGGAGCGTCATTCATTGGGTGATGACTCCACATGGACGGTTGCCTACCATGGAGCTTCATTCATTGGGTGATGACTCCACATGGAAGGTTGCCTACCATGGAGCGTCATTCATTGGGTGATGACTCCACATGGAAGGTTGCCTACCATGGAGCGTCATTCATTGGGTGATGACTCCACATGGACGGTTGCCTACCATGGAGCGTCATTCATTGGGTGATGACTCCACATGGAAGGTTGCCTACCAAGGAGCGTCATTCATTGGGTGATGACTCCACATGGAAGGTTGCCTACCAAGGAGCGTCATTCATTGGGTGATGACTCCACATGGAAGGTTGCCTACCATGGAGCGTCATTCATTGGGTGATGACTCCACATGGAAGGTTGCCTACCATGGAGCGTCATTCATTGGGTGATGACTCCACATGGAAGGTTGCCTACCATGGAGCGTCATTCATTGGGTGATGACTCCACATGGAAGGTTGCCTACCATGGAGCGTCATTCATTGGGTGATGACTCCACATGGAAGGTTGCCTACCATGGAGCGTCATTCATTGGGTGATGACTCCACATGGAAGGTTGCCTACCATGGAGCGTCATTCATTGGGTGATGACTCCACATGGAAGGTTGCCTACCATGGAGCGTCATTCATTGGGTGATGACTCCACATGGAAGGTTGCCTACCATGGAGCGTCATTCATTGGGTGATGACTCCACATGGAAGGTTGCCTACCAAGGAGCGTCATTCATTGGGTGATGACTCCACATGGAAGGTTGCCTACCATGGAGCGTCATTCATTGGGTGATGACTCCACATGGACGGTTGCCTACCATGGAGCGTCATTCATTGGGTGATGACTCCACATGGACGGTTGACTACCATGGAGCGTCATTCATTCATTGGGTGATGACTCCACATGGACGGTTGACTACCATGGAGCGTCATTCATTCATTGGGTGATGTCTCCACATGGACGGTTGACTACCATGGAGCGTCATTCATTGGGTGATGACTCCACATGGAAGGTTGACTACCATGGAGCGTCATTCATTGGGTGATGACTCCGCATCAAAGGTTGGCTACCAAGGAGCGTCATTCATTGGGTGATGACTCCACATGGAAGGTTGCCTACCAAGGAGCGTCATTCATTGGGTGATGACTCCACATGGAAGGTTGCCTACCAAGGAGCGTCATTCATTGGGTGATGACTCCACATGGACGGTTGGCTACCATGGAGCGTCATTCATTGGGTGATGACTCCACATGGAAGGTTGGCTACCATGGAGCGTCATTCATTGGGTGATGACTCCGCATCAAAGGTTGGCTACCATGGAGCGTCATTCATTGGGTGATGACTCCGCATCAAAGGTTGGCTACCAAGGAGCGTCATTCATTGGGTGATGACTCCACATGGAAGGTTGGCTACCAAGGAGCGTCATTCATTCATTGGGTGATGACTCCACATGGACGGTTGACTACCATGGAGCGTCATTCATTGGGTGATGACTCCACATGGACGGTTTGACTACCATGGAGCGTCATTCATTGGGTGATGACTCCACATGGACGGTTGACTACCATGGAGCGTCATTCATTGGGTGATGACTCCACATGGACGGTTGACTACCATGGAGCGTCATTCATTGGGTGATGACTCCACATGGAAGTTTGACTACCATGGAGCGTCATTCATTGGGTGATGACTCCACATGGAAGGTTGACTACCATGGAGCGTCATTCATTGGGTGATGACTCCACATGGAAGGTTGACTACCATGGAGCGTCATTCATTGGGTGATGACTCCGCATCAAAGGTTGGCTACCAAGGAGCGTCATTCATTGGGTGATGACTCCACATGGAAGGTTGCCTACCATGGAGCGTCATTCATTGGGTGATGACTCCACATGGAAGGTTGCCTACCATGGAGCGTCATTCATTGGGTGATGACTCCACATGGACGGTTGCCTACCATGGAGCGTCATTCATTGGGTGATGACTCCACATGGACGGTTGCCTACCAAGGAGCGTCATTCATTGGGTGATGACTCCACATGGAAGGTTGCCTACCATGGAGCGTCATTCATTGGGTGATGACTCCACATGGACGGTTGCCTACCATGGAGCGTCATTCATTGGGTGATGACTCCACATGGACGGTTGCCTACCATGGAGCGTCATTCATTGGGTGATGACTCCACATGGACGGTTGCCTACCATGGAGCGTCATTCATTGGGTGATGACTCCACATGGAAGGTTGCCTACCATGGAGCGTCATTCATTGGGTGATGACTCCACATGGACGGTTGCCTACCATGGAGCGTCATTCATTGGGTGATGACTCCACATGGACGGTTGCCTACCAAGGAGCGTCATTCATTGGGTGATGACTCCACATGGAAGGTTGCCTACCATGGAGCGTCATTCATTGGGTGATGACTCCACATGGACGGTTGCCTACCATGGAGCGTCATTCATTGGGTGATGACTCCACATGGACGGTTGCCTACCAAGGAGCGTCATTCATTGGGTGATGACTCCACATGGAAGGTTGCCTACCATGGAGCGTCATTCATTGGGTGATGACTCCACATGGAAGGTTGCCTACCATGGAGCGTCATTCATTGGGTGATGACTCCACATGGAAGGTTGCCTACCATGGAGCGTCATTCATTGGGTGATGACTCCACATGGACGGTTGCCTACCATGGAGCGTCATTCATTGGGTGATGACTCCACATGGACGGTTGCCTACCATGGAGCGTCATTCATTGGGTGATGACTCCACATGGAAGGTTGCCTACCAAGGAGCGTCATTCATTGGGTGATGACTCCACATGGAAGGTTGCCTACCAAGGAGCGTCATTCATTGGGTGATGACTCCACATGGAAGGTTGCCTACCAAGTAGCGTCATTCATTGGGTGATGACTCCACATGGAAGGTTGCCTACCAAGGAGCGTCATTCATTGGGTGTCGTCTCCACATGGAAGGTTAGCTACCATGGACCGTCATTCATTCATTGGGTGTCGTCTCCACATGGAAGGTTGGCTACCATGGACCGTCATTCATTGGGTGTCGTCTCCACATGGAAGGTTGGCTACCATGGAGCGTCATTCATTGGGTGTCGTCTCCACATGGAAGGTTGGCTACCATGGACCGTCATTCATTGGGTGTCGTCTCCACATGGAAGGTTGGCTACCATGGAGCGTCATTCATTGGGTGTCGTCTCCACATGGAAGGTTGGCTACCATGGACCGTCATTCATTCATTGGGTGTCGTCTCCACATGGAAGGTTGGCTACCATGGACCGTCATTCATTGGGTGTCGTCTCCACATGGAAGGTGGCTACCATGGACCGTCATTCATTCATTGGGTGTCGTCTCCACATGGACGGATGCCTACCATGGACCGTCATTCATTCATTGGGTGTCGTCTCCACATGGAAGGTTAGCTACCATGGACCGTCATTCATTCATTGGGTGTCGTCTCCACATGGAAGGTTAGCTACCATGGAGCGTCAGTCATTCATTGGGTGTCGTCTCCACATGGAAGGTTAGCTACCATGGACCGTCATTCATTCATTGGGTGTCGTCTCCACATGGAAGGTTAGCTACCATGGAGCGTCAGTCATTCATTGGGTGTCGTCTCCACATGGAAGGTTAGCTACCATGGACCGTCATTCATTCATTGGGTGTCGTCTCCACATGGAAGGTTAGCTACCATGGACCGTCATTCATTCATTGGGTGTCGTCTCCACATGGAAGGTTAGCTACCATGGACCGTCATTCATTCATTGGGTGTCGTCTCCACATGGAAGGTTAGCTACCATGGACCGTCATTCATTCATTGGGTGTCGTCTCCACATGGAAGGTTAGCTACCATGGACCGTCATTCATTCATTGGGTGTCGTCTCCACATGGAAGTTTAGCTACCATGGAGCGACATTCATTAATTGGGTGTCGTATCCACATGGAAGGTTAGTTACCATGGAGCGTCATTTATTTATTGGGTGTCGTCTCCACAACGAAGGTTAGCTACCATGGACCGTCATTCATTCATTGGGTGTCGTCTCCACATGGAAGTTTAGCTACCATGGAGCGACATTCATTAATTGGGTGTCGTATCCACATGGAAGGTTAGTTACCATGGAGCGTCATTCATTCATTGGGTGCCGTCTCCACATCGAAGGTTGGCTACCATGGAGCGTCATTCATTCATTGGGTGCCGTCTCCACATCGAAGGTTGGCTATCATGGAGTGTCATTCATTCATTGGGTGCCGTCTCCACATCGAAGATTGGCTACCATCGAGCGACATTCATTCATTGGGTGCCGTCTTCACATCGAAGGTTGGCTACCATGGAGCGTCATTCATTCACTGAGTGCCGTCTTCACATCGAAGGTTAGCTACCATGGACCGTCATTCATTCATTGTGTGCCGTCTCCACATCGAAGGTTAGCTACCATGGACCGTCATTCATTAATTGGGTGCCGTCTCCACATCGAAGGTTGGCTACCATGGAGCGTCATTCATTCATTGGGTGCCGTCTCCACATCGAAGGGTAGCTACCATGGAGCGCCATTCATTCATTGGGTGCCGTCTCCACATCGAAGGTTGGCTACCATGGAGCATCATTCATTCATTGGGTGCCGTCTCCACATCGAAGGTTGGCTACCATGGAGCGTCATTCATTCATTGGGTGCCGTCTCCACATCGAAGGTTGGCTACCATGGAGCATCATTCATTCATTGGGTGCCGTCTCCACATCGAAGGTTTGGCTACCATGGAGCGCCATTTTACTATATCTCTTGTCTTGATGGTGTCTGCTATCAAAATTTTGCCTGGCCACCTTTTGATTTTATCAGTCCAACTTAATCTTGGTCTGCCTCGTATACCTTATACCTTCCCTTCTATAATGACCGTCACCAGGGTATTATGTCCCTCCACATGACTCAACAATTTCAACTTCAGCTGATTCAGAATTTCCTTGCGTATCTTCTTTTCCTTCTACCCAAATCTCATCCATTTCCCTATAGATCCACATTTCAAAGGGAGCCGCGATAGCTCAGTGGTTAGTGAACTGGACTACAAAGGACATGGGGTAGGGTTCGATCCAACCGACGGCTTCCAGGTTCACCCAGCCTTTAATGGGTACCGGATTTTTTTCTGGGAAAGTAAAGCAGCACGGGCGTAATACCGACCACATTACCCCAAAATCATGTGCCGAAGGTCCGTAAAATTTATGGTCACTAACACCATATTCCCTATACGCCACTTGGCGTGACGGGGGTACTTTACTTTTACTTCCACATTTCAAAAGCTTCCATTTTCTCGTCTGTTTTCTTATTTCATGTTTCTGCACCATACATGAAGGTTGAGTAAATATAAACAAAAGTAAAGTGCCCCCGTCTCGCCGAGTGTAGGGAATATGGTGTTAATGACCATAAATTTTACAGACCTTCGGTATATATATATATATATATGGCCCTTTTCGTCTTGTCAGACGGTCTAGTGGAGGCTATTGCGTATTTTTTTGAGGTATTGTTTTTGCCAAACATCTTCTCTCGTGGCTAATTCTACCAATGTTTGACAAACACACGCGGTCACATAATGAACAGGTCAGGCTCGCTGGTCCACAGGGTTTACCATCCTTTTCATGAGTCTCTTCTCTTCTAAGTCCTGTCTTAGCACAGTCTCAAATGTTGTTATACCGTTCCTTATACATGCTCTCCATGATGTGCGATCACTTGCCAGATGTTGCCAGTCGTTTTCACAGATGGAGAAGTCTTTCAGAGATGATTTGCAGATATCTCTATATCGTAGTTTAGGTCTGCCGATTTGTCTTTTCCCGTGTTTTAGCTCGCCATATAGTATTTGCCTAGGAATGCGTTTTTCTTCCATCCGTTGGACATGCCCCAGCCATCTTAGCCTTCGGGTACTGAGCATCGACATGATTGTTAGGGTCTTAGCACGTTGCAGGACAGTTAAGTTGGTTATTTTGTCCTGCCATTTGATGTGCATTATTTTGCGGAGACATCGCATGTGGAAGACATTTAGTCTTTTTTCCTGGTTTGAGTATGTTGTCCAGGTTTCGGATCCATATAGTAGTGTGCTAAGCACACAAGTTTGATATATTAGGAGTTTAGTCTTTCGAGTTAGTTTCGTGTTGTTCCATGACCTTTTTGTGAGTTTGCCGAAGGTCGTAGCTGCCTTACCAATTCGACAGTTTATTTCTTCATCAAGAGAGATGGTTTGCGTAACTGTGGATCAAGATATGTAAATTTCTGTACTGATTCTAGTGGGCAGTCTTTTAGAGTAATAGATATAGGTTTGAAGTCACCTTGATTTAGTATTACTGTCTTCTGAACATTAATTGACAGTGAAAAAAGGTCGCATGCTTTATCCAGGTTGTTGATCAGCGACTGTAGGGTGGCCTCACTATGAGCGACTAGGGCTGCTTCCTCATTTCACTTTACCTACTCTGCCTGGGCACAGGATATGGAGATAGTGCTTTACCCAGTCGCACTATCCCCCTCTCGACTTCGTTTCATGGATTTCCGAAGGAGGGACAAAGTCCATACGTTCGGAATTGAAAGAAGGTGCAGGGGATCCCAGAAAGACGATTACCTTCGGTGCATGATTGAGTAAATATAACATTTTAAAATTCCTAGTTTTGGTCCTGATGTCATTTGATTTTACTGTATACTTCATGCCCTTAAAATGTCGTTCTGTCATTCCTCTTGTTTTGTTTTATTTGTGTCTTACAGTGTCATCATTAGTTACAGCATGTCTAAGATGTATATATATGTCATCATCACCATCATCATCATCATCGAGTGCAATCTCTGCAACGAAGGTTGGCTAACATGGAGCGCCTTTCCACTCTGTCTCTTGCTTTGGTGGTGCAGGTAGTCATAGGCTGGTTTGTCCATCTTTTGATGTTGCTCGTCCATGTTAGTCTTTGTCTGCCTCTGCCTCTTTTACCTTGTATTGTCCCCTTCAGGATTACTTTTAGTAGGCTGTTGTGTCTTTTAACATGGCCCAAAAACGCATTTGTCTTGTTTGAATGGTGTTTAAATCTATAATTTATGGTCTATTCTTGAGCTTATTCTAGATCTTTTCCATTTAGTTTGATATCTACTTGTATGTTTTGTGTAGTATTTTTCTATTATAATCATAGTTTCGTTTTAAAACTGCATGTCATGTGTACAAATGTTAACCCTTTCTTATGCAGGGCTGTCCAATATAAGAACATATAGTTTTAAGTATGATGAATATATACAGCTATATACGGATCAGAAACCTGGACTACCTATGCAGGGCAAGAGAAAAGTTGAAACAGCTTTCATATACGTTGCCTTCGAAAGATTATGAACATCAAATGGCAGGACAAAGTAACCAACTCTAATGTCTTACAACGAGCCAAACTCCCATCCATCATGGCAACACTTAGGAGTCATAGACTAAGGTGGCTGGGTCATATAAGAAGAATGGCAAACAATCGTATTCCCAAACAAATATTGTATGGCGAACTTAAGGACGGTAAGAGACCAAAGGGCAGACCAGTGCTGAGATATAAGGATGTTTGCTGGGCTTCCTTGAGGCAATTCTCTATCAGTGAAAGAAACTGGGAAAATCTGGCAGCAGATCGTAGAACATGGAGAGCAAAAATGGCACAGCAACTTTCGAGGCAGTTAAACCAAAAAAAAAAGTAAAGTACCCCCGTCACGCCAAGTGGCATATAGGGAAATATGATGTTAGTGACCCTATATTTTACAGACCTTCTGCACATGATTTTTTGCGGTAATGTGGTCAGTATTACTCCCGTGCTGCTTTACTTTCCCAGAAAAAAAGTCCGGTACCCATTTCAGGCTGGGTGAACCCGGAAGCCGTCGGTTGTCGACAATTCGAGAGAAGCTGTTCAACAAACCAGCCTCCAGCATAAGACACTAACGTTTTACCAAACTACTGACGCATCATGATTACTTGCTACCAACCGTCTGTCAAGAATCCAAAGTCCTTATTATTATACGGCTTAAGTAACATCGATGGGAATATGTAAAACCTGGCTTAAAATAGTATAATATATCATCATCATCATGTGCCGTACCGGTTGGCGTTGGCGATCATGTCCTTCCACAATCTTCTATCCACAGTGCAGATAATACATAATATTATAAAAAGCCAATGTGGCAAATAGATCTTTAGACCCAAAATGAAGCCAAACGTAGCCAAAAAAGGGACAAGTGGTCACTTGAGAATGTATGAACGGATTTGTCCAATCATCATCATCAAGTACCGTGCCTACTGGCGTAGGTGATCATGTCTCTCCACAACTTTCGATCTCGACAGTTATTTATCATTTCTGTTGTTGACCTTCTGCCAAGCCATTCTCTTAAGCTGTCTGTTATTTTTTCTCTTTGCTTCCCTCTATCTCTTCGTCCCTCAATTTTTCCTGTTGTTACAATATATTCCAGCTGTTCTCTTCTCATGACATGGCCAAAAAAATGATGATTGTTTCTTCCTAATATTGGAGATTAGCTCTCTTTTTGCTTTGACCTCTCTCAGAGCATCTTCATTACTCTTCTTAGCTGTCCATGGTACTCTCAACATTCTTCTGTAAAACCACATTTCTACAGACTCATATTTGTCCAATAGAGAAGAAGAAAAAAGGGAATCCAGGGCTGCAAAAGGGGGGGGGGGGGGCGGTGGAGAGAATCATTATCATCATCATCATTGAGTGCCGTCTCCACATCGAAGGTTGGATACCATGAAGCGCCATTCCGCTCTGTCTCTTGCTTTGATGGTGCAGGTTGTCATAGGTTTGATGGTTGTCCATCTTTTGATGTTACTCGTCCATGTTAGTCTTGGTCTGCCTCTGCCTCTTTTTCCTTGTATTTTCCCTTCCAATATTACTTTTAGTAGGCTTTTGCGTCTTTTAACATGCGCCAAAAATTTCATTTGTCTTGTTTGAATTGTGTTTAGTAGTTCTCTTGTCATTTTTAGTTGTTTTAAAACTCCATCGTTTGTTTTCCTTTCTTCCCATCCTATTCTTCTATAAATCCACATTTCAAAGGCTTCAATTTTCTGTTCTGTTTTCTTGTCTAATGGTCATGTTTCTGCACCATACAGGAATTTTGAGATGTAACATTTTGCTATTCTTAGTTTTAGCCCTGGTGTTATTTGTTTTGATGTTAGTATATTTTTCATGACATTAAAATTACTTTTTGCCATTCCTATTCTTTTGTTTATTTCAATTGTACATTTTCCATCATTGGTTATAGTATGTCCCAGGTAGTTGTAGTTCTGAACTGTCTCCAGATGTATTCCTTCAACTGTGATATTTAATTGTAGGTCTTGATAATTTTCTTTGTTTAAGATCAAAGTTTTAAAACAATATTTAGAATTTCTCTCCATGGCTTTCTTTGGAATGTTTCGTGATGAGGCTCCAATCTCTTTCACGCTGGTCTGCCATATTCGTCTTTCGTGTCCTGAATATGTCTCATGTGTACCACACATTTTGCTGTTCTGCCCGCTTTCTGGGCCGTTGATCATTTCTAATTCCTCTGCTCCATCCACCGTCACAGACATTTCACATTCGGGTTGGACATACCCGCCCGGCGCCATTGTTGTCGAACTATGTGCTTGCCTGTCGAACCGGGAACACACGACACAAAGAAGAATAAATCATATTATACTGAAATATCGAAGAGAAGATAGGAGATGATAAAGACAGAACATATGAGAGAATAAAAGAGGAGGCTAGTGATTAAAGGAAAGAATGAGAGTAGTTTAACCCCCAGACATGGAGAGTGCCAAACCGATTCTCCAAACGAAACTTTTTTTAATGCGTTTTTCTAAAAAATATCTCAGACCTATGGTACTAATTTATGTTTAGACATGGTTAGCACAGGATGGGAAGAATATACTCTGTATAAAATGTTTCTTTGTGGCGATAGGTGCTGTAATGTGTTGAAGCATAGGGGCTAGTTATCCTTGCAGTGAACACTGGGTTACTTTATATAAGGTCTTTCATGTTCGTTATATATACAATACTGGGTTAGCTTTATATAAGGTCTTTCATGTTTGTTATATATACAATACTGGGTCAGCTTTATATAAGGTCTTTCATGTTTGTTCTATATACAATACTGGGTTATCTTTATATAAGATCTTTCATGTTTGTTCTATATACAATACTGGGTTATCTTTATATAAGGTCTTTCATGTTCGTTATATATACAATACTGGGTTAGCTTTATATAAGGTCTTTCATGTTCCTTATATATACAATACTGGGTTATCTTTATATAAGATCTTTCATGTTTGTTCTATATACAATACTGGGTTATCTTTATATAAGATCTTTCATGTTTGTTCTATATACAATACTGGGTTATCTTTATATAAGATCTTTCATGTTTGTTCTATATACAATACTGGGTTATCTTTATATAAGATCTTTCATGTTTGTTCTATATACAATACTGGGTTATCTTTATATAAGATCTTTCATGTTTGTTCTATATACAATACTGGGTTATCTTTATATAAGATCTTTCATGTTTGTTCTATATACAATACTGGGTTATCTTTATATAAGATCTTTCATGTTTGTTCTATATACAATACTGGGTTATCTTTATATAAGATCTTTCATGTTTGTTCTATATACAATACTGGATTATCTTTATATAAGATCTTTCATGTTTGTTCTATATACAATACTGGGTTATCTTTATATAAGGTCTTTCATGTTTGTTCTATATATAATACTGGGTTATCTTTATATAAGATCTTTCATGTTTGTTCTATTTACAATACTGGGTTATCTTTATATAAGGTCTTTTATGTTTGTTCTATATACAATATTGGGTTATCTTTATATAAAATCTTTCATGTTTGTTATATATACAATACTGGCTTATATACACAATAACGATCACGGCCCAACAGCTGGATGGGAGGGGAAGAACTATGACTTTTGCTGATGATATTCTGGTATATCGACAGGGAAGAGACAGACGGGGAATCGCCTCCACAATGCAAGACGAACTCGATCGCATTTCTTCCTGGTGTGGGGTTTCAGGTGCCTTGGTTAATCCAAATAAAGCATCAGTTTCATGGTTCTCCCTTAACAATCATATCGTTAATACGACCACACCGGTAGTACGAATGGAGGCTGATGAGGTGACCAGGTACAAGTTGATGACATACCTCGGAGTTAAGTTTGATCGCAGCATGTGTTTTCGGAACCACGTCGACCATGTGATAACAAAATCCCGCAAAGGATTAGCCGCCTTGAAGGTCATGGCAGCTGCCAACATCGAGCAGAGGCTACTTACTCTTCTGTTCCAGGGATTAGTTCTCGCACCAATCGAGTATGCCCTGGCAATTCTTACTGTCAGTACGACTCAAATTGATAGGCTGGAGAAAATACAAAATGAAGCCATGCGCATTATCCTGGGATGTACGAGGGACACTCCCTGTGTGGCAATGAGGTATCTTCTTGACTTTCCAACCATGGATGACAGAATCAAGATCTAGAGAGCACGAGCATACCTGAAGATTATTACAGATACAGAGCATCCATTGCACCACGTGCTCAACACAGAGAAATGTACCAGGCTAAAAAGAGGCAAATCATGGGTGGGCCGAGCAGAAGATGTCATCAAACAGGTCTGTGGGCTTACCAATATCAGCGTTGGTGAGGAGTGGATACCGGTGCCTACGTCATTCAAGGGGACTTTCTCATGTATTGTCACACTCGACAGGAAAAGTAGGGAACAGAACCCAGTCGTGGTTAATGCTGAGGTCAACGGTCTCATCTGCGATAACACCGATGAGAAAGATGCAGTCATCTATACAGACGGATCTGTAAGACGACACGAAAAAAGTGCATGGGCATTTACAGCACGTTCGGCAGGCAGAATAGCCAAGGAAGACTGGTGCATACGCCATGACCACGAGTAGTATGACAATGGAGGTGATGGCAGTGACCAAGGCATTCAAATGGTTAGAGTCACAAGACTACATCCACGCATGTATACTGAGTGATTCGATGAGCATGATAAAAAAGTGGAGGCGGGCTTTGTACGCATGCAATGGGTAGAGTCGTTGCAGAAATCCAAAATACGTAAGGTCACCTTTGTCTATGTCCCTGGACATGCGGGAGTACGGGGAAATGAGAGAGCGGACAGGTTGGCTAGCTGCGCTGTCGTTGAGGACGGGCAACCGATGGATTGGGCGGACGTCATCAATGCCCTCCGAGATGTGGGAAGAGCACAGGACTTCGACAAACACAGATCCACGTCACTTCTTCGGATGATGGAAATGGGAGTTAAGATGGGCACAGCCAGAAATGAGAAACTTGGTGGCCGTGTAAGAAGACTTATCAACCAACATAGAACTGGAGTCGTCAGTCGCTGGACACTGAGGGAATTGCTGAGGAGGGGATCTGAACACCTATGGACATGTTCGGAGTGCAATGATGATGACCCGCAAATAACTCAATAACTCAATAACTCAATAACAATACTGGGTTATCTTTATAAAAGATCTTTCATGTTTGTTCTATATACAATACTGGGTTATCTTTATAAAAGATCTTTCATGTTTGTTCTATATACAATACTGGGTTATCTTTATAAAAGATTGTTCATGTTTGTTCTATATACAATACTGGGTTACCTTTATATAAGATCTTTCATGTTTGTTCTATATATAATACTTACTACAACGATTATTTCCTGAATTAAATATTCTTTCTGTTGATAATTTCACTGAAAATTATGTGTTAAATATTCATGATTTTTTTCTCTCACTGCTTTATGCTAAAATCAATTATGTCATTTTTATTGTTGAAAATAATTTCGATCAAAATTCAAAATAAATGTTGATTGTTTGTTCCTAGAGGCTGTATCAGCGTCGAAACCAGTGTGATAACAAGGATATTGACTTGATCGTCTGGAGCAGTGACCGGTTCGTGAAGTGGATTCGGAGCATTGATCTTGGGGTGAGCTGCTGGAATAACACTGGAGATTGTTCTATAGAATTATTCATTAGATCGCAATCAGAATCGAGGCTGGGTGAAAGTGTTCTACTACACTTAACTCTGAAATAAAGAGTGCTCACGGAGAGTTAGTCAACCACTGAGAGAGAGCCTTCCTCCCTCCCTCCCTCCCTCCCTCCCTCCCTCCCTCCCTCCCTAACTTCCTTCCTTCCTTCCTTCCTTCCTTCCTTCCTTCCTTCCTTCCTTCCTTCCTTCCTTCCTTCCTTCCTTCCTTCCTTACATCCTTCCTTCCTTCCTTCCTTCCTTCCTTCCTTCCTTCCTTCCTTCCTTCCTTCCTTCCTAACTTCCTAACTTCCTAACTTCCTAACTTCCTTCCTCCCTCCCTCCCTTCCTCTCTTCCTCCCTCTGTCCCTTCTTTTCTTCCTTCCTTCCTCTCTCCTTCATCCTCCCCTCCCCTCCCCTTTTCCTTCCCTTCTCTCCTTCCTTTCTCTCCAATTTCTTTCTTTCTGATATCAAACCATCGTATTTGTTATTTCTGTATGTAGCTAAGAATAGGCTCAATTCATATTTACAATATCTTGAGGCCTCGGTAGCCTGTTTGGGAAAACCACCCGACTGGACTTAACTACCGACGTTCGGACAACCCGTGTTCGATTCCCGCTGGGAGCAGTGTGAACTGTATTCGTGGTTGGAAAAAAAAATACCCTCACCGTCGACCCAGCCGTTGGCAGAAATGGGTACCAGGGTATTACTCTGGGAAGGTGAGGAATGTTGCCTCTCATCGTGAGTTTCGATGCTTGAAGCGACGCTATACAGAAATATCCGAACATTTCTGGATAGGTGGCCGAGCACATATGGGTGGAAACTCACGTGCTGAGACGCCGGTTCAAGTCTCGTACTTTACCTTTACCTTTACCTTTACCTTTACCTTTTACCTTTACCTTTACCTTTACCTTTACCTTTACCTTTACCTTTTACCTTTACCTTTACCTTTACCTTTACCTTTACCTTTACCTTTACCTTTACCTTTACCTTTTACCTTTACCTTTTACCTTTACCTTTACCTTTACTTTTACCTTTACCTTTACCTTTACCTTTACCTTTACCTTTACCTTTACCTTTCCCTTTACCTTTTACCTTTACCTTT
The DNA here is from genome assembly GCA_032433765.1 of Megaustenia siamemsis. NCBI lineage: Eukaryota > Metazoa > Mollusca > Gastropoda > Stylommatophora > Ariophantidae > Megaustenia > Megaustenia siamemsis. The sequence goes on from JAVIAB010000104.1 coordinate 5,687,642, forward strand.
ACCTTTACCTTTTACCTTTACCTTTTACCTTTACCTTTACCTTTACCTTTACCTTTACCTTTTACCTTTACCTTTTACCTTTACCTTTTACCTTTACCTTTTACCTTTACCTTTTACCTTTACCTTTTACCTTTACCTTTACCTTTACCTTTACTTTTACCTTTACCTATCTTTTCTGATTCTGTCTTCACTGGTCGCCCCAAGCACCTTTCTCACCGACCAGATCCTGTATGCCTTTTGACGTGACACTTGATGAGGATGATTATATAATTCTTCTTCTTCTTCTTCTACCTTTCAGCTACCTTTGGAGCTTCAACAAACACTTTCCAAGCTGTTCTGCTTCTTGCCATTCTTTTAAGATCATTCCATGTCTTCCTATCCTATATGATCCTATAGGATGACATCATGGGACGCACCAAAATGGCAGCTTATTTATATTCGAGCCATGGACTAAGCAATGTTTACATTGAACAACACGATATCTGTTATTGCAGCGAGTTGGCAGATTTTTGAAAATGTATTCAAGGGTTTGAACATAAATGTTTGTCCACAGTTCGTTAACCTTCGCTGTAGATAAAGTCTTTAATTTGATGGCTTCGTTTGTGACCTTGGTAACTAAGGACCTAACTTATGCAAACGGATGGCATTGGCAAGGATCATTTTGAATCTATGAAGAGGGCTCATTTTCTGTTTAACTCAAAAGCATATGTGCTTTTTAACCAAAGATCTTTTTTTGGGGACTCAAGGAAGATATCCCCGATGGAAGTATAAATTGTATTATTAGTCCCATAAATGATACGCTTCCTGAGGTTTATGATGTAAACAAAGCAGTTTCGTCATTGCAAGTGAATAATGTCCACACCTATAATTGATCAGGATTGTGTAGCAGCAACAGCTTTATAGCGAACACAGAAAACATCATAGGATTGTGCTGTTCTGAAACAGCTATGCCATGCTACCCTAGAATTGCCTTTAATAGGATTACTGTGACCACAAACCACTTTCCATGTGTGTGCCACATATCTACACCCCAGAAAGAAATACTGAATATAACAACATCATATGCCGTCTGTGATATTAATGACCACAAACCAGGAGCCTCCTGTATGATTGATACAACTGTTGCACCAAGCACTTCATCGGCAGAGCCAGATCTATGGAATGTTAATCTGACATTGTTCTTAAATGATGTCCAAGTTAATGAGACATCAGAATCGTGTGGCAGCAGCTACAAGAAGGGAGCAGAGACCATCAAGTTCTGCTGCTATAAAGGAGACTTGCCTTACTATCCCAGAATTGCCTTAAATGGGATCAATGTAGTTGAAAACTTCTCCTCTTGTGTAAAACTACACATTCACATCCAAGAGTGAATCAGTGAAGGTCACAAAATGATATTCTCTATGTGGTTTTACTAACTACAGTTTAGGTGGCTTCTGTTGGATTGGAAATGATAACTTACCACCACTGTGTCTATATGTTTGGAATTGGAGTCATCAATGATGGCCTAACATCATCAAGTGCTATGACGATCATCATTTTCTGGAGGACGCGAACTTCCATGGTATATGGTGGATAGGCGGCAGGAACCATTGAAGGCTATGCATGAAAAGTGTTCCTTGTTGCAGTTTCCTCATATTCCAAGTCCGGCTTGTTGCAGGAGCTACTGAGTTAAGTGCTCTGTGCACACCGTGAGCTGTGTGTCTCATCCGTTTTGATCCTGTTTCGATATCCCGCTTGTTTACGATGAATGATGATATCGTATGACAGAGAACAGTTGGCTGTGTTCACTTTCTGCGCGGTTTCGCCGTATGTCTTTTGGCGTGTGCTGAGACTGCTACGATGGGGATTACAGTTACCTTTCTTTGTTTGGGGGATGTGTTAGTAATTCGGATGATTCCACTGGCAAGGGCGGTTGAGCAATTATGGATTTTAATTCGTTTGCAGTGATACCGAGGCCTTCCATAACCAATAACCAATCCATGTCTTCCTCATCATCTTCATCTCTGCTTCTGTTTGTCTTCTCCAAGAATTTCTTGGTCTTCCGCTTTGTCTTTTCCCCTGGGGATTCTAAAAAGGGCATGTTGTGCAATACTCTCAGTTGGCTTCCGTAGTGTGTGTCCTATCCAGCACCATGTCTCCACTGTATCTCTTTATCCATTGGCATTTGACTAGTACATTTCCATAATTCTATGTTAGTGATTTTGTCCTGCCATTTCCATCATTGTATTCTGCCTAAGCATCCATTATTAAAAGTCTGTATCTTCATGTTTGTCATTGTTGTTGTTCTCCATGTTTCACAGCCATATAATCTATCTATCTATCTACTGACCTTTCGAGCCGTAGCCGGCCCAAGATACTCCTTTCTTATCTACATTTCTGTTCTAGCAGTTATCAATTCTTCTTCTAATGATATTTTATCAAATCAAACCATTTGTCTCTGTTCTGTGCAAGCAGCTCTATCTCATTGAGGGATCAGATTCCTGCTGCTCTTGCCTCTCTCATCAATGTTCTTCTCAGTGTCTCTCTGGGTCTTCCTCTTTTCCTCTTACCTGTTGTTTCCCACTTGAGGACTTGCCATATAATAGGACTGATTTCACATTGGATTTGAACAATTTTATTCTTGCATTAACCTAATGTTTTTAGACTTCCATATGCTCCCAGGGCAAGAAATGCTCCTCTTGATTTTGGTATCCTTATTTTGGTATCCTTATTTTGGTATCCTTATTTTGATATCCTTATTTTGATATCCTTATTTTGATATCCTTATTTTGGTATCCTTATTTTGGTATCCTTATTTTTATATCCTTATTTTGGTATCCTTATTTTGGTATCCTTATTTTGGTATCCTTATTTTGGTATCATTCTCTGTTCCTCCCTATTTCTCTATATTCATTCATTCATTCATTCATTCATTCATTCATTCATTCATTCATTCATTCATTCAATAAGTGATGTATCCAAATTGAAGGTTGGCTACCATGGAGCGCCAGCCATTCCACTCTGTCTCTTGCCTTGATAATGCAGGTTGTCACAGGCTGACTTGTTCATCTTTTGATGTTACTTGTTAGTCTTGGTCTGCCTCTTTTACCTTGTATTTTCCCTTCAATATTACTTTTAGTAGGCTGTTTTGTCTTTTAACATGCCCCAAAAATATAATTTGTCTTTTTTGAATTGTGTTTAGTAGTTCTTTTCATTTTTAGTTGTTTTAAAACTTCATCATCTGTTTTTTTTTCCTTCCATCCAATTCTATCTATTCTTCTATAAATCCACATTTCAAAGGCTTCAATTCTCTGTTCTGTTTTCTTGTCTAATGTCAATGTTTCCGCACTATACGACGATATTGAGAAAATATAACTATAATGTGTCTATATTACTTCCCAAATATATGTAAGAGTACGTCTAGTAGACGTATTTCTCCTATTGTTATTTGGTTATATCCAACTGCATTAATTGATGATACGATTATTTGACTCTAAAAAAAAAACATTGTTATTTCTTGAATTACGGAGAGAAAAAAAAGTCTTAATTTAATTCTTAAAGTCCATTTGAATGTTGGTTTTATTGCCTGCAGGAATATTGTGATAATTTGGTTGAAAGTGGCGTGCACGGAGCAGTCATCGTTCTGGAGCCTTCTTTCAATGCAGATACTCTGGCTTCTATAATGGGCATCCCACCGTCCAAGTCCTACCTGAGGCGGCATCTAGCCACAGAGTTGGACAACATCCTTAAGCCTGCAAGGTGGGTTTGTTGTTCGAGATACGCTTGTAAAAGTATTGGAAGGAAAGTTCACATAAATCGGATGCACTGGAGCATAATGTTATATCATTCATGGTACATTATCTGCTATCTCATACAGTAGACTACAATACCTGTACGTGTCCTGCTGTCCTGTAGGTGTCCTGCTGTCCTGTATTTGTCCTGTTCTCCTGTATATGTCCTGTATGTGAACTGCTGTCCGGTTTGGTGTCCTGCTGTACTTTAGGTGCACTGCTGTCCTCTGGGTGTCCCACTGTCCTGTAGGTATCATACTGGCCTAGGTGAATTTCTGTCCTGCTGTCCTGCAGGTGTCTGCTGTCATATGCGTGTCCTGCTGGCCTCTGTGTGTCCTGCAGGTGTCTGCTGTCACATGCGTGTCCTGCTGTCCTCTGTGTGCCCTGCTGTCCTGCAGGTGTCCTGCTGTCCTGCAGGTGTCTGCTGTTCTCTGTCCTCTGTCCTCTGTCCTCTGTGTGTCATGCTGTCCTCTGTCCTCTGCGTGTCCTGCTGTCCTGTAGTTGATCTGCTGTCCTGTAGGGGATCTGCTGTTCTACATGTGTCCTGCTATCCTATACGTGTCCTGCTATCCTATACGTGTCCTGCTATCCTATACGTGCCCTGCTGTCTTGTAGGTGTCCTGCTGTCTTGTAGGTGTACTGCTTTCCTGTAGGTGCCCTGCTGTCCTATAAGTTCCCTGCTGTCCTATAAGTTCCCTACTGTCCTATACGTGTCCTATAGATAATCTACTGTTCTATAAGTTTCCTGCTGTCCTATACGTGTCCTATAGATAATCTACTGTTCTATAAGTTTCCTGCTTTCCTATAAGTTCCCTGCTGTCCTATAAGTTCCCTGCTGTCCTATATGTGTCCTGTCGATGATCTACTGTTCTATAAGTTCCCTGCTGTCATATACGTGTCCTGTAGATGATCTACTGTTCTATAAATGCTCTGCTGTCCTATAAGTTAACTGCTGTCCTATATGTGTCCTGTTGATGATCTACTGTTCTATGAGTTCCCTGCTGTCCTATACGTGTCCTGTAGATGATCTACTGTTCTATAAGCTCCCTGCTGTTCTATAAGTTCCCTGCTGTCCTATACGTGTCCTGTAGGTGATCTACTGTTCTATAAGTTCCCTGCTGTCCTATACGTGTCCTGTAGATGATCTACTGTTCTATAAGTTCCCTGCTGTCCTATACGTGTCCTGTAGATGATCTACTGTTCTATAAGTTCCCTGCTGTCCTATACGTGCCCTGTAGATGATCTACTGTTCTATAAGTTCCCTGCTGTCCTATACGTGCCCTGTAGATGATCTACTGTTCTATAAGTTCCCTGCTGTCCTATACGTGCCCTGTAGATGATCTACTGTTCTATAAGTTCCCTGCTGTCCTATACGTGCCCTGTAGATGATCTACTGTTCTATAAGTTCCCTGCTGTCCTATACGTGTCCTGTAGATGATCTACTGTTCTATAAGTTCCCTGCTGTCCTATACGTGTCCTGTAGATGATCTACTGTTCTATAAGTTCCCTGCTGTCCTATACGTGTCCTGTAGATGATCTACTGTTCTATAAGTTCCCTGCTGTCATATACGTGTCCTGTAGATGATCTACTGTTCTATAAGTTCCCTGCTGTCATATACGTGTCCTGTAGATGATCTACTGTTCTATAAGTGCCCTGCTGTCCTATACGTGTCCTGTAGATGATCTAATGTTCTATAAGTTCCCTGCTGTCATATACGTGTCCTCTGCATGTCCTGCTGTCCTGTATGTGATCTGCTCTGCTATAAGTACCCTGCTGTTCTATAAGTGCCCTTCTGTCCTACACGTCCTGCTGTCCTATACGTGTCCTGCTGTCCTTTATCCTCTGCATGTCCTGCTGTCCTGTATGTGATCTGCTCTGCTATAAGTTCCCTGCTATCCTATAAGTGCACTTCTGTCCTACACGTCCTGCTGTCCTATACGTGTCCTGCTGTCCTTTATCCTCTGCATGTCCTGCTGTCCTGTATGTGATCTGCTCTGCTGTAAGTACCCTGCTGTCCTATAAGTGCCCTTCTGTCCTACACGTCCTGCTGTCCTATACGTGTCCTGCTGTCCTTTATCCTCTGCGTGTCCTGCTGTCCTGTATGTGATCTGCTCTGCTATAAGTTCCCTGCTGTCCTATAAGTGCCCTTCTGTCCTACACGTCCTGCTGTCCTATACGTGTCCTGCTGTCCTTTATCCTCTGCGTGTCCTGCTGTCCTGTAGGTGACCTATTGTACAAATACAGAATAAGGAAGTAGACCTGCAATAGAAATCAGAGGCACCTGTGTTGTGATTAAAGCTTCGTAGTGTGAACAATCGCAATGAAACCAACGGAAGGCAGGTGAAAATCACCTTCGTACATTCTCGTTTAGTTCTGAATCATTATAGAATAACTATGACAAGATGAAGTTATGAATTGGTCTGATCGCCAGCTCCAGCTGGCATGGTACTCATTGATCTTGGTGGGGAAGCATAAGGAACAATCGAGAAAATTTGGCCATCACGTCCCTCCATAACTCTGCACCGTTAATCTTTTCTCGTGCCAAGCTATCAATTAAAAACAGTCTTTTTAATTTGTCTACTTCGTTTCCTTAAAGTAAATCTAGAGGCAAAACTGGTACTCTACAATACAATCTTCATCCCAACGTTGTGCTACCAATGCCAGTCCTAGACTCTAGATGCAAGAACAAAAAGGAAAATTAATTCTACTGAGTTGAGATATACTCTGCAATCCATTTTTGACAATAGAAACAAGAAAAGGAGTTCTTAAATGTTATGTAGAGCCAGTATTAACATGTGGATGCGAATCATGGACAATAGGACACCAGACAAGAAAATCACCGGGAGTTGTGGAGATGTGGTGTTACAGAAGAATGTTGAGAATACCATGGACAGCTAAGAAGAGTAATGAAAACGTTCTGAAAGAGGTCAAAGCAAAAAGAGAGCTAATTTCCAATATTAGGAAGAAACAATCATCATTTTTTGGCCATGTAATGAGAAGAGAACAGCTGGAATATATTGTGACAACTGGGAAAATTGAGAGACAAAGAAATAGAGGGAGGCAAAGAGAAAAGATACCAGTCTGCTTAAGAGAATGGCTTGGCAGAAGGTCAACAACAGAAATTATAAATAACACGTCGTGATCGAAAGTTGTGGAGAGACATGATCACCTACGCCAACAGGCAAGGTACTTGATGATGATGAGATGAAATGTGTCAGACGAATGACAGGAAACAGTCTGAGAGACAGATCAGAAATGAAGAACTGAGAAAAAAAAGCTAATAATAACCCCCGCCATAGAATATATAAAGAAACAAAAGATAAAATGGTTTGGCAACGTGACAAGGCAGAGTGATAAAAACACAACACAACGAGCCTTCAATAAACGTTGCGAGAACACCATACTCAATGACTGACCACGAAAAAGATGAATTGACTTAATATTAGAAACACTGGAAGACATCATCAGGAAAAGCCAACAGACGAGCAACAGACCGCAAATTATATCTCCCCTCGACGCTGAAAGGCAAATGAGGAAAGGATCATCTCTTCAATCTTCTGTTTTTTTACCCTTTCGCTCTTAAGTACTCCAACCCCCAACATGGCCACACATTTGAACTTCTTTTCCTCATTTGTCTTATTCTTTTCTCTTCGCTTTCTATTTCATGAAATATTCGTGTAAGGGGCATAACTGTGTTCTCGCTTACCTAAACAAATGTTGTAATAAAGTAAAGAGTTACCTCCCTGCTTCTAGCCACACCGGGAATATGAAATTGTTGACATACTCGTATGTGTACATGGTCAACAACGTATCATCATCATGTGCCATACCGGTTGGCGTAGGCGATCATGTCCTTCCACAATCTTCTATCTACAGTGTATCGTATCAGTTCTGTTGTTGACTGTTTTCCATGCCATGACACCAAGCTATCTAGTATCTTCTCTCTTTCTCGTCCACGATCTCTCTTTCCTTTTATTTTGCCAGCTGTAACCAAGTATTCCAACTTTTCTCTTCTCATGATGTGCCCGAAAAAATGTTGATTGTTTCTTTCTGACGTTTTTTAGGAGCTCCATTTTTGTGTTGGCCTCTTTGAGAACTTCCTCATTGGTCCTTTTATCTATCCAGGGAACTTTCAACATTCTTCTGAGAAATCCCATCTCTGTGACCCCTAATCGTCTTTTCATTTGTTTGTCTACTGTCCATGATTCACTTCCATAGGTCAGAATTGGCTCTATATAGCACCGATGAACTATCTTTCTCACCTCTATTGATATAGATTAGTTGCATAAGATGTTTTTCATGAAATGCTATTTTGGCCTGAGCTATTCTGCTTTTTATTTCTGTGGTACATCTTCCATCTGATGTTATTATTGTGCCCAAGTATTTGATGCGTTGCACTTGTTTCAGATTTGTCCTGTTTATTTTTATGCTCATGATGGTGATGATAGTTTCTTCGATATGACCATTACTTCTGTTTTCTTACTATTCAGACTGAGACCTTTCTTGATGCTTTCTTCAACAACGTATAATGGGGATATTTGGAAACAATACAGTCTAGGAAGAATAAAATAGATAGTACTCTCTACCCCATTAGGACACAGATATGGCCCAAACAATACAGTCTAGGAAGAATAAAATAGATAGTACCCTCTACCCCATTAGGACACAGATATGGCCCAAACAATACAGTCTATGAAGAATAAAATAGATAGTACTCTCTACCCCATTAGGACACAGATATGGCCCAAACAATACAGTCTAGGAAGAATAAAATAGATAGTACTCTCTACCCCATTAGGACACAGATATGGCCCAAACAATACAGTCTAGGAAGAATAAAATAGATAGTACTCTCTACCGCATTAGAGCACAGATATGGCCCAAACAATAGTGTCTAGGAAGAATAAAATAGATAGTACTCTCTACCCCATTAGGACACAGATATGGCCCAAACAATACAGTCTAGGAAGAATAAAATAGATAGTACTCTCTACCGCATTAGAGCACAGATATGGCCCAAACAATACAGTCTAGGAAGAATAAAATAGATAGTACTCTCTACCGCATTAAAGCACAGATATGGCCCAAACAATACAGTCTAGGAAGAATAAAATAGATAGTACTCTCTACCCCATTAGGACACAGATATGGCCCAAACAATACAGTCTAGGAAGAATAAAATAGATAGTACTCTCTACCCCATTAGGACACAGATATGGCCCAAACAATAGTGTCTAGGAAGAATAAAATAGATAGTACTCTCTACCCCATTAGGACACAGATATGGCCCAAACAAAACAGTCTAGGAAGAATAAAATAGATAGTACTCTCTACCCCATTAGGACACAGATATGGCCCAAACAATACAGTCTAGGAAGAATAAAATAGATAGTACTCTCTACCCCATTAGGACACAGATATGGCCCAAACAATACAGTCTAGGAAGAATAAAATAGATAGTACTCTCTACCCCATTAGGACACAGATATGGCCCAAACAATACAGTCTAGGAAGAATAAAATAGATAGTACTCTCTACCCCATTAGGACACAGATATGGCCCAAACAATACAGTCTAGGAAGAATAAAATAGATAGTACTCTCTACCCCATTAGGACACAGATATGGCCCAAACAGTACAGTCTAGGAAGAATAAAATAGATAGTACTCTCTACCCCATTAGGACACAGATATGGCCCAAACAATACAGTCTAGGAAGAATAAAATAGATAGTACTCTCTACCCCATTAGGACACAGATATGGCCCAAACAATACAGTCTAGGAAGAATAAAATAGATAGTACTCTCTACCCCATTAGGACACAGATATGGCCCAAACAATACAGTATAGGAAGAATAAAATAGATAGTACTCTCTACCCCATTAGGACACAGATATGGCCCAAACAATACAGTCTAGGAAGAATAAAATAGATAGTACTCTCTACCCCATTAGGACACAGATATGGCCCAAACAGTACAGTCTAGGAAGAATAAAATAGATAGTACTCTCTACCCCATTAGGACACAGATATGGCCCAAACAATACAGTCTAGGAAGAATAAAATAGATAGTACTCTCTACCCCATTAGGACACAGATATGGCCCAAACAATACAGTCTAGGAAGAATAAAATAGATAGTACTCTCTACCCCATTAGGACACAGATATGGCCCAAACAATACAGTCTAGGAAGAATAAAATAGATAGTACTCTCTACCCCATTAGGACACAGATATGGCCCAAACAATACAGTCTAGGAAGAAAAAAATAGATAGTACTCTCTACCGCATTAGAGCACAGATATGGCCCAAACAATACAGTCTAGGAAGAATAAAATAGATAGTACTCTCTACCGCATTAGAGCACAGATATGGCCCAAACAATACAGTCTAGGAAGAATAAAATAGATAGTACTCTCTACCCCATTAGGACACAGATATGGCCCAAACAATACAGTCTAGGAAGAATAAAATAGATAGTACTCTCTACCCCATTAGGACACAGATATGGCCCGAACAATACAGTATAGGAAGAATAAAATAGATAGTACTCTCTACCCCATTAGGACACAGATATGGCCCAAACAATACAGTCTAGGAAGAATAAAATAGATAGTACTCTCTACCCCATTAGGACACAGATATGGCCCAAACAATACAGTCTAGGAAGAATAAAATAGATAGTACTCTCTACCGCATTAGAGCACAGATATGGCCCAAACAATACAGTCTAGGAAGAATAAAATAGATAGTACTCTCTACCCCATTAGGACACAGATATGGCCCAAACAATACAGTCTAGGAAGAATAAAATAGATAGTACTCTCTACCGCATTAGAGCACAGATATGGCCCAAACAATACAGTCTAGGAAGAATAAAATAGATAGTACTCTCTACCCCATTAGGACACAGATATGGCCCAAACAATACAGTCTAGGAAGAATAAAATAGATAGTACTCTCTACCCCATAAGGACTCAGATATGGCCCAAACAATACAGTATAGGAAGAATAAAATAGATAGTACTCTCTACCCCATTAGGACACAGATATGGCCCAAACAATACAGTCTAGGAAGAATAAAATAGATAGTACTCTCTACCGCATTAGAGCACAGATATGGCCCAAACAATACAGTCTAGGAAGAATAAAATAGATAGTACTCTCTACCGCATTAGAGCACAGATATGGCCCAAACAATACAGTCTAGGAAGAATAAAATAGATAGTACTCTCTACCCCATTAGGACACAGATATGGCCCAAACAATACAGTCTAGGAAGAATAAAATAGATAGTACTCTCTACCGCATTAGGACACAGATATGGCCCAAACAATACAGTATAGGAAGAATAAAATAGATAGTACTCTCTACCCCATTAGGACACAGATATGGCCCAAACAATACAGTATAGGAAGAATAAAATAGATAGTACTCTCTACCCCATTAGGACACAGATATGGCCCAAACAATACAGTCTAGGAAGAATAAAATAGATAGTACTCTCTACCGCATTAGAGCACAGATATGGCCCAAACAATACAGTCTAGGAAGAATAAAATAGATAGTACTCTCTACCCCATTAGGACACAGATATGGCCCAAACAATACAGTCTAGGAAGAATAAAATAGATAGTACTCTCTACCGCATTAGAGCACAGATATGGCCCAAACAATACAGTCTAGGAAGAATAAAATAGATAGTACTCTCTACCCCATTAGGACACAGATATGGCCCAAACAATACAGTCTAGGAAGAATAAAATAGATAGTACTCTCTACCCCATTAGGACACAGATATGGCCCAAACAATACAGTATAGGAAGAATAAAATAGATAGTACTCTCTACCCCATTAGGACACAGATATGGCCCAAACAATACAGTCTAGGAAGAATAAAATAGATAGTACTCTCTACCGCATTAGAGCACAGATATGACCCAAACAATACAGTCTAGGAAGAATAAAATAGATAGTACTCTCTACCCCATTAGGACACAGATATGGCCCAAACAATACAGTCTAGGAAGAATAAAATAGATAGTACTCTCTACCCCATTAGGACACAGATATGGCCCAAACAATACAGTCTAGGAAGAATAAAATAGATAGTACTCTCTACCCCATTAGGACACAGATATGGCCCAAACAATACAGTCTAGGAAGAATAAAATAGATAGTACTCTCTACCGCATTAGAGCACAGATATGGCCCAAACAATACAGTCTAGGAAGAATAAAATAGATAGTACTCTCTACCCTATTAGGACACAGATATGGCCCAAACAATACAGTCTAGGAAGAATAAAATAGATAGTACTCTCTACCCCATTAGGACACAGATATGGCCCAAACAATACAGTCTAGGAAGAATAAAATAGATAGTACTCTCTACCGCATTAGAGCACAGATATGGCCCAAACAATACAGTCTAGAAAGAATAAAATAGATAGTACTCTCTACCCCATTAGGACACAGATATGGCCCAAACAATAGTGTCTAGGAAGAATAAAATAGATAGTACTCTCTACCGCATTAGAGCACAGATATGACCCAAACAATACAGTCTAGGAAGAATAAAATAGATAGTACTCTCTACCCCATTAGGACACAGATATGGCCCAAACAATACAGTCTAGGAAGAATAAAATAGATAGTACTCTCTACCCCATTAGGACACAGATATGGCCGAACAATAGTGTCTAGGAAGAATAAAATAGATAGTACTCTCTACCCCATTAGGACACAGATATGGCCCAAACAATACAGTCTAGGAAGAATAAAATAGATAGTACTCTCTACCCCATTAGGACACAGATATGGCCCAAACAATACAGTCTAGGAAGAATAAAATAGATAGTACTCTCTACCGCATTAGGACACAGATATGGCCCAAACAATACAGTCTAGGAAGAATAAAATAGATAGTACTCTCTACCCGCATTAGGACACAGATATGGCCCAAACAATACAGTTTAGGAAGAATAAAATAGATAGTACTCTCTACCGCATTAGGACACAGATATGGCCCAAACAATACAGTCTAGGAAGAATAAATAGATAGTACTCTCTACCGCATTAGAGCACAGATATGGCCCAAACAATACAGTCTAGGAAGAATAAAATAGATAGTACTCTCTACCCCATTAGGACACAGATATGGCCCAAACAATACAGTCTAGGAAGAATAAAATAGATAGTACTCTCTACCGCATTAGGACACAGATATGGCCCAAACAATACAGTCTAGGAAGAATAAAATAGATAGTACTCTCTACCCCATTAGGACACAGATATGGCCCAAACAATACAGTCTAGGAAGAATAAATAGATAGTACTCTCTACCGCATTAGGACACAGATATGGCCCAAACAATACAGTCTAGGAAGAATAAAATAGATAGTACTCTCTACCCCATTTGGACACAGATATGGCCCAAACAATACAGTCTAGGAAGAATAAAATAGATAGTACTCTCTACCCCATTAGGACACAGATATGGCCCAAACAATAGTGTCTAGGAAGAATAAAATAGATAGTACTCTCTACCCCATTAGGACACAGATATGGCCCAAACAATAGTGTCTAGGAAGAATAAAATAGATAGTACTCTCTACCCCATTAGGACACAGATATGGCCCAAACAATAGTGTCTAGGAAGAATAAAATAGATAGTACTCTCTACCCCATTAGGACACAGATATGGCCCAAACAATACAGTCTAGGAAGAATAAAATAGATAGTACTCTCTACCGCATTAGAGCACAGATATGGCCCAAACAATACAGTCTAGGAAGAATAAAATAGATAGTACTCTCTACCGCATTAGAGCACAGATATGGCCCAAACAATACAGTCTAGGAAGAATAAAATAGATAGTACTCTCTACCCCATTAGGACACAGATATGGCCCAAACAATACAGTCTAGGAAGAATAAAATAGATAGTACTCTCTACCCCATTAGGACACAGATATGGCCCAAACAATACAGTCTAGGAAGAATAAAATAGATAGTACTCTCTACCCCATTAGGACACAGATATGGCCCAAACAATACAGTCTAGGAAGAATAAAATAGATAGTACTCTCTACCCCATTAGGACACAGATATGGCCCAAACAATACAGTCTAGGAAGAATAAAATAGATAGTACTCTCTACCGCATTAGGACACAGATATGGCCCAAACAATACAGTCTAGGAAGAATAAAATAGATAGTACTCTCTACCCCATTAGGACACAGATATGGCCCAAACAATACAGTCTAGGAAGAATAAAATTGATAGTACTCTCTACCCCATTAGGACACAGATATGGCCCAAACAATACAGTCTAGGAAGAATAAAATAGATAGTACTCTCTACCCCATTAGGACACAGATATGGCCCAAACAATAGTGTCTAGGAAGAATAAAATAGATAGTACTCTCTACCCCATTAGGACACAGATATGGCCCAAACAATAGTGTCTAGGAAGAATAAAATAGATAGTACTCTCTACCCCATTAGGACACAGATATGGCCCAAACAATACAGTCTAGGAAGAATAAAATAGATAGTACTCTCTACCCCATTAGGACACAGATATGGCCCAAACAATACAGTCTAGGAAGAATAAAATAGATAGTACTCTCTACCGCATTAGAGCACAGATATGGCCCAAACAATACAGTCTAGGAAGAATAAAATAGATAGTACTCTCTACCGCATTAGAGCACAGATATGGCCCAAACAATACAGTCTAGGAAGAATAAAATAGATAGTACTCTCTACCCCATTAGGACACAGATATGGCCCAAACAATACAGTCTAGGAAGAATAAAATAGATAGTACTCTCTACCCCATTAGGACACAGATATGGCCCAAACAATACAGTCTAGGAAGAATAAAATAGATAGTACTCTCTACCCCATTAGAGCACAGATATGGCCCAAACAATACAGTCTAGGAAGAATAAAATAGATAGTACTCTCTACCGCATTAGAGCACAGATATGGCCCAAACAATACAGTCTAGGAAGAATAAAATAGATAGTACTCTCTACCCCATTAGGACACAGATATGGCCCAAACAATACAGTCTAGGAAGAATAAAATAGATAGTACTCTCTACCCCATTAGGACACAGATATGGCCCAAACAATACAGTCTAGGAAGAATAAAATAGATAGTACTCTCTGCCGCATTAGGACACAGATATGGCCCAAACAATACAGTCTAGGAAGAATAAAATAGATAGTACTCTCTACCCCATTAGGACACAGATATGGCCCAAACAATACAGTCTAGGAAGAATAAAATAGATAGTACTCTCTACCCCATTAGGACACAGATATGGCCCAAACAATACAGTCTAGGAAGAATAAAATAGATAGTACTCTCTACCCCATTAGGACACAGATATGGCCCAAACAAACCTGCATGATAAGTGATGAGGAACCAGTGAGGATCTCAAACATGACCCAAGTTGGTCTAAATGTCTTAACACATAGCAATAGCTGATCTTGTTCATGACCCAAGCTGGTCTAAATGTCTTAACACATAGCAATAGCTGATCTTGTTCATGACCCAAGCTGGTCTAAATGTCTTAACACATAGCAATAGCTGATCTTGTTCATGACCCAAGTTGGTCTAAATGTCTTAACACATAGCAATAGCTGATCTTGTTCATGACCCAAGTTGGTCTAAATGTCTTAACACATAGCAATAGCTGATCTTGTTCATGACCCAAGCTGGTCTAAATGTCTTAACACATAGCAATAGCTGATCTTGTTCATGACCCAAGCTGGTCTAAATGTCTTAACACATAGCAATAGCTGATCTTGTTCATGACCCAAGCTGGTCTAAATGTCTTAACACAAACCGAATCCTGATCGCTGAATAAATATTATAAGAAAATAGGAGACGTTGAAGTAGATGAAGAAGAAATAGATGGAGAAGAAATAGAAGAAGTAGAAGTAGTAAAAGAAAGGAAGAGAAATAGAAGAAGTTGTAGAAAAAGGAGAAGAAAGAGAAGTAGGAGAAGAAAAGCAGAAAAGGAGTGGAAGAAAGAAAAGGAGAAAGAGTGAAAGAAGAAGGAGAATTCGAAGAAGTAGAAGGAGAAGAAGTAGAAGGAGAAGAAGTAGAAGGAGAAGAAGTAGAAGGAGAAGAAGTAGAAGGAGAAGAAGTAGAAGGAGAAGAAGTAGAAGAGAAGAAGTAGAAGGAGAAAGTAGAAGGAGAAGAAGTAGAAGGAGAAGAAGTAGAAGGAGAAGAAGTAGAAGGAGAAGAAGTAGAAGGAGAAGAAGTAGAAGGAGAAGAAGTAGGAGAAGAAGAAGTAGAAGGAGAAGAAGTAGAAGGAGAAGAAGTAGGAGAAGACGTAGGAGAAGAAGAAGTAGAAGGAGAAGAAGTAGAAGGAGAAGAAGTAAAGGAGAAGAAGTAGGAGAAGAAGAAGTAGAAGGAGAAAAGTAGAAGGAGAAGAAGTAGGAGGAGAAGTAGGAGAAGAAGAAGTAGAAGGAGAAGAAGTAGAAGGAGAAGAAGTAGGAGAAGAAGAAGTAGGAGAAGAAGAAGTAGAAGGAGAAGAAGTAGGAGAAGAAGAAGTAGGAGAAGAAGAGTAGAAGGAGAAGAAGTAGAAGGAGAAGAAGTAGGAGAAGAAGAAGTAGAAGGAGAAGAAGTAGGAGAAGAAGAAGTAGGAGAAGAAGAAGTAGAAGGAGAAGAAGAAGTAGAAGGAGAAGAAGTAGGAGAAGAAGAAGTAGAAGAAGAAGTAGGAGAAGAAGAAGTAGGAGAGAAGAAGTAGAAGGAGAAGAAGTAGAAGGAGAAGAAGTAGGAGAAGAAGAAGTAGAAGGAGAAGAAGTAGGAGAAGAAGAAGTAGGAGAAGAAGAAGTAGAAGGAGAAGAAGTAGGAGAAGAAGAAGTAGGAGAAGAAGAAGTAGAAGGAGAAGAAGTAGAAGGAGAAGAAGTAGAAGGAGAAGAAGTAGAAGGAGAAGAAGTAGGAGAAGAAGAGGTAGAAGGAGAAGAAGTAGAAGGAGAAGAAGTAGAAGAAGAAGAAGTAGAAGGAGAAGAAGTAGAAGGAGAAGAAGTAGAAGGAGAAGAAGTAGAAAAGGGGAAGAAGAAGAATTAGTAGAAGAATAAGGAGAAAAAAGAGAAGAAAGAGAAGAAGAAAGAGTAGAAGAATAAGGAGAAAAAAGAGAAGAAAGAAGAAGAAAGAGTAGAAGAATAAGGAGAAAAAGAAGAAAGAGAAGAAGAAAGAGTAGAAGAATAAGGAGAAAAAAGAAGAAAGAGAAGAAGAAAGAGTAGAAGAAGAAGAAGGAGATGGAGAAGAAGAAGTAGAAGAAGGATTGAAGAAAGAATAGAAGAGGGAAAAGAAAAAGAAATAGAAGAAGTAGAAGAAGAAGGAGAAGGAGAATAGTAAGTAGAAAAAAGATATAGTAGAAGAGAAAGAAGAAGGAGAAGAAGAAGGAGAAGGAGAATATAGGATAAATGAGTTATGTTTCTCGAAGACAATTCAGACAATACCACAACGTTGTGGCAACACAAATTAAAAAAAATATGACTACTACAGGGAATGAAAAATAAAACAAATGGAAACGAATGAAACAAAAAAAAAGTAAAAATTAATACAGCAAACAAATTATTACAGGATAAAAAAAAAGAATATTTTAAACAAATATTAATTCGTAATTAAAATCATTACCTATGAATGACTCACGCATGCGCGACGTTGATCAAGTTTGAAGAGACGTCATATGTGAATACTGCCCTGAGCATAAGAAATAGAGTTTTATTTAACATGAGTAGAAATACATGCTACTATCAAATTAATGTCCTTTTAAAAGTTCTCATTTAATTAAAAGCACAAAATATACAGCGCATATTCCATATCTTCTGCGCTTCATTTTTACATACAAGTTATTAAGCACAAGATATTATTATGTTATAATGGACATACTATAACCAGTGATGGAAAATGGAAAATTGAAATAAACAAAACAATAGGAATGGCAAAAAGTAATTATAATGTCATGAAAAATATACTAACATCAAAACAAATAACACCAGGGCTAAAACTAAGAATAGCAAAATGGTATATCTTCACAGCATTCCTGTATGGTGCAGAAACATAGACATTAGACATGAAAACAGAACAGAAAAGGGAAACCTTTGAAATGTGGATATATAGAAGAATAGGTAGAATTGGATGGAAAGAAAAGAATAGAAAACGATGAAGTCTTAAAACAGCTACAAATGAAAAAAACTACTACTAAACACAATTAGAATAAGACAAATGAGATTTTAGGGCCGTGTTAAAAGACACAACAGCCTACTAAAAGTAATCTTGGAAGGGAAAATACAAGATAAAAGAGGCAGAGGCAGACCAAGACTAACATGGACGAGTAACATCAAAAGATGGACAAGTCAGTCTATGACAACCTGCACCATCAAAGAAAGAGACAGAGCAGAATGGCGCTCCATGGTAGTCAACCTTCGATGCGGAGACGGCACTCAATTATTATAATGCAAAGCGAAACAAGACTAATCAAAAGAACAGAAACAAATAAATTTAAAGCTCTTTTTAGTGCAACACAAGAGCAAAAGATGGGTTGATGGAATATTAGAAACACTAGCAAACAAAAGATGGGTTGATGGAATATTAGAAACACTAGCAAACAAAAGATGGGTTGATGGAATATTAGAAACACTAGCAAACAAGATGGGTTGATGGAATATTAGAAACACTAGCAAACAAAAGATGGGTTGATGGAATATTAGAAACACTAGCAAACAAAAGATGGGTTGATGGAATATTAGAAACACTAGCAAACAAAAGATGGGTTGATGGAATATTAGAAACACTAGGAAACAAAAGATGGGTTGATGGAATATTAGAAACACTAGCAAACAAAAGATGGGTTGATGGAATATTAGAAACACTAGCAAACAAAAGATGGGTTGATGGAATATTAGAAACACTAGGAAACATAACAGCAGGAGAGGCCACAGAAGAGCAAATGATAGATTGATGGAATATTAGAAACACTATGAAACATAACAGCAGGAGAGGCCAACAGAAGAGCAAATGATGGATTGATGGAATATTAGAAACACTAGGAAACATAACAGCAGGAGAGGCCAACAGAAGAGCAAATGATGGATTGATGGAATATTAGAAACACTAGGAAACATAACAGACGGAGAGGCCAACAGAAGAGCAAATGATGGATTGATGGAATATTAGAAACACTAGGAAACATAACAGCAGGAGAGGCTAACAGAAGAGCAAATGATGGATTGAAGGAATATTAGAAACACTAGGAAACATAACAGCAGGAGAGGCCAACAGAAGAGCAAATGATGGATTGATGGAATATTAGAAACACTAGGAAACATAACAGCAGGAGAGGCCAACAGAAGAGCAAAAGACCGCAAATTAAATACCTCTTTGTACTCAAAGGCAAATGAGGACGGAAAGAAGTGAGAAAAAAGATGCACATATTGTTGTTACTTTTGAACGAAATTGAACTAGTCTCAGAAGAGAAGGTGGAATAGAAATATGTAAAGCTAATCATCGTGTCGCGTGTACGTTTGTAGAACGTTGCTCTCATCACAGCCCGTCTGAATGAATCTTCAACTCTGCTGTCATGTTCAAGGTCTCTTTAATGTTTTGAAACTACATTCTTCTTGGTCTGCCCCTGATGTGTCATCCATTAACCATTCCTTCCATTTTTATTCTTTCTGTGTCTTTTGACGGGGCCATACTATTTTATTTTCCTATGTTGAATGATGTTTATAAGCCTGTTCTTTTTAATGTTTAAATATGTCTTCATTGCTCCTTTTTCATTATCCAAGGTATCTTAAGCACCTCTCTGTGGCATTTTTGCACTAAAATAGGTCAATGATTTTAAATACTCAGGAACGATATCAAATGTCGATGGCAGATACAACAAAACTCAAATGTTAAGTCAGTCCTATTGTGTGGCTGTGAAACATGGAGGACAACAAAAATGACAACCATGAAGATACTTACTTTCATTAATGGATGCTTACGCAGAATAAAAGGATGGAAATGGCAGGACAAAATCACTGACATAGAATTATGGAAATGCACCAGTCACATGTCAATGGATAAAGAGATACAGCGGATACACACTGAGGAAGCCAACTGAGAGTATTACACAACATCCCATTTTTTGGAATCCCCAGGAAAAAAACACAAAGAGGAATACCAGCATATTCTTAGAGAAGACAAACGGAAGCAGAGATGAAGATGATGGGGAAGACATGAAATTATCTTAAACGAATGGCAAGAAACAGAACGACTTGGAAAGTGTTTATTGTAGACCATCCTTCACTGGGAGCTGAAAGTGTTTGTTGAAGACCTATGCTCCACAGGGAGCTGAAAGTGTTTGTTGAAGACCTATGCTCTACAGGGAGCTGAAAGTGTTTGTTGAAGACCTATGCTCCACAGGGAGCTGAAAGTGTTTGTTGAAGACCTATGCTCCACAGGGAGCTGAAAGTGTTTGTTGAAGACCTATGCTCTACAGGGAGCTGAAAGTGTTTGTTGAAGACCTATGCTCCACAGGGAGCTGAAAGTGTTTGTTGAAAACCTATGCTCTACAGGGAGCTGATAGGAGATGATGGAGCTGGATAGGACACACACTGCGGAAGCCAACTGAGTGTATTGCACAACAGACCATTTTTTGGAATCCCATAGGAAAAAGATAAAGAGGAAGACCAAAATATTCTTGGAGAAGAAAGATAGAAGCAGGAATGAAGATGATGAGGAAAACATGAAATGATGTTAAAAGAATGGCAAGAAGCAGAACGTCTTGGAAAGTGTTTGTTGAAGACTTATGTTCCATAGGGAGTTGAAAGTGTTTGTTGAAGACCTATGTTCCATACGGAGTTGAAAGTGTTTGTTGAAGACCTATGTTCCATAGGGAGTTGAAAGTGTTTGTTGAAGACCTATGTTCCATACGGAATTGAAAGTGTTTGTTGAAGACCTATGTTCCATAGGGAGTTGAAAGTGTTTGTTGAAGACCTATGTTCCATAGGGAGTTGAAAGTGTTTGTTGAAGACCTATGTTCCATAGGGAGTTGAAAGTGTTTGTTGAAGACCTATGTTCCATAGGGAGTTGAAAGTGTTTGTTGAAGACCTATGTTCCATAGGGAGTTGAAAGTGTTTGTTGAAGACCTATGTTCCATAGGGAGTTGAAAGTGTTTGTTGAAGACCTATGTTCCATAGGGAGTTGAAAGTGTTTGTTGAAGACCTATGTTCCATAGGGAGTTGAAAGTGTTTGTTAAAGACCTATGTTCCATAGGGAGTTGAAAGTGTTTGCTGAAGACCTATGTTCCATAGGGAGTTAAAAGTGTTTGCTGAAGACCTATGTTCCATAGGGAGTTAAAAGTGTTTGCTGAAGACCTATGTTCCATAGGGAGTTAAAAGTGTTTGCTGAAGACCTATGTTCCATAGGGAGTTAAAAGTGTTTGTTGAAGACCTATGTTCCATAGGGAGTTAAAAGTGTTTGTTGAAGACCTATGTTCCACAGGGAGCTGAAAGTGTGTATTGAAGACCTATACTCTACAGGGAGCTGAAAGTGTGTGTTAAAGACCTATACTCTACAGGGAGCTGAAAGTGTGTGTTGAAGACCTATGCTACACAGGGAGCTAAAAGGAAGAAGAAGCAATGCACAAAAGAGGTGTGGCGTTGAGTAGATCAGGTAAAGACGATACTTCAGTGAATGAGATAACTACAATGCAACCTATTTTTGTCAATTTGGGGGAGATTAAATTCGTGGTCTTTTGCTCTTCTGTTCGCCTCTGCTGCTGTTATGTTTCCTAGTGTTTCTAACATTCCATTGACCCATCTTTTTCGTGGTCCACCCTTGCGTCTGGTTTTCTCGCAATTTTTATTTACGGCGCGTTGTGCTGTGTTTTGATCTTTCTGCATTGTCACGTGGCTAAACCATTTTATCTGTTGTTTTTTTTATATATATTCTATGGCGGGGGTTATTCCTAGATTTTTTTCTCAGTTCTTCATTTCTGATCTTATCTCTCAGGCTGTATGTATCCTGTCATTCGTCTGACACATTTCATCTCAGTAGAGGTTATTTTTCTTATTGTTCTTGCATCTATGGTCCAGGTCTGGTATTGGTAGCACAACGTTGGAGTGGAGTTAAGGTATGGAGCATGATGATATAGGCGCATGCATTAAATGTAAAAATATCATTGCTGTCTTCATCACCAGGGCCGCTCTAGATGCTGTTGAGAGCAAGGACAAAGGCAGTGAGACTAGCACAGCCAGCAACAGCAGCAGCAACAACAAGTCCTGCAGCAGCACCTCCCAGGAAGGACAGAGTTATCCGACTTTGAAGAGAGTGAGCGAAGGAGGTCCGAGGAGGAAGGGAGGTAATCAACGAATTCTTTCATTTACTGAGGGGAGATCATTAATTGATCTAAAGAGTGTCAATACGTTTATTCATAATTATTTCAGAAATGTGCCAGCAGCATGATGGTAGTCGGCTTTAGAGACAAACATAGAAGTAACATAAGATTAACACTTCCGGTCAATATGGCGGATAGGCGGCAAGAATCGTTGAGGCTCAGTTTGAAAAAGTGTTCCTTGTTGCAGTTTCCTCATATTCCAAGTCCGACTTGCTGCAGGAGCTACTGAGTTTAGTGCTTTGTGCACACCAAGAGCTGTGTTTTTTCATACGGATCGTGTTTCTATATTCAGATTGCTTACAATGAATGATGATACGTATGACGAAGGACAGTTCAGATAAAAAACCAAAGAGGAAATTCTCAAAGAGGCCAACACAAAAAGGAGAGCTCATTAAAAAAAACCGCTAGATAGAAACATTTCAAACAACCGGCAAAATACAGGGAAAGAGAGATCGCGAAGGACACATAGAGAAGATACTAGATAGCTTGGTGTCATGGCATAGAAAACAGTCAACAACAGAACTGATACAATGCACTGTAGAAAGAAGATTGTGGAGGGACATGATCGCCTACGCCAAGCGGAATGACAGAAGATGATGATGATGATGATGAAGATGATGATGATGATGATGAAGATGATGATGATGATTGATGAAGATGAATATGATGAAGATGAAGTTATTGCAACAAAATTTGAACAGAGTACATTCTTTGTGTCAGAAATGAAAAGGAATGTGGTTGTATTGCGCGCGCGCGTATGCGTGCGTGTGCGTGCGCGCGTGTGTGCGTGCGTGTGTGTGTGTGCGCGCGCGTGTGTGCGTGCGTGCGCGTGTGCGTGTTTTGCGCTTAATTGTTTACACACCACTGCCCTCCGCGTCTCTCTGCTGATCTCTGCTATTTGGCTGAGGGTATCTATACAATACGGTTGTTGTTCATGACTGTTAGTGTACAGTACCTGTAAGTCACACTGGCTAGGTGAAAAGATATTTTGGTATTATCATCATCAAGTACCAAGCCTGCTGGCGAAGGTGATCATGTCTCTCCACAACTTTCCATCTCGACAGTCATTTATCATTTCTGTTGTTGACTTTCTGCCAAGCCATTCTCTTAAGCTGTCTGGTATCTTTTCTCTTTGCTTCCCCCTATCTCTTCGTCCCTCAATTTTTCCAGTTGTTACAATACATTCCAGCTGTTCACTTCTCATTACATGGCCAAAAAATGATGATTGTTTCTTCCTAATATTGGAAATTAGCTCTCTTTTTGCTTTGGCCTCTTTCAGAACATTTTCATTACTCTTCTTTTCTGTCCCTGGTATTCTCAACATTCTTCTGTAAAACCACATTTCTGCAGACTCCAGTGATTTTCTTGTTTGTTGTCCCATTGCCCATGATTCACATCCATATTTTAAGGCTGGCACTACATAACATTTAAGAACTCTTTTTCTTGTTTCTATTTTCAAAAATGAATTGCATAGTATCGTCCTCACTTTTTAGAAAGCTCCTCTTGTCTGAGTCATTCTGCATCTCACCTCTGTTGTACATCTACCATATGAGGTTAACATTGTTCCCAGATATTTAAATTCATTTAACTGTTTTAATAATGTTCCACTTGTCTTTATTGCGCATTTCAATTATCCGAATTGATATTGAAGTGTAAACCTTTAGGGCCACCAGAAGTGCAAAAAGAATAAATTCTCTAAAGTGAATATTAAACTTTAAGCGTTTTAAACTGCTATATTTACTGTTAAATTTATTATCTGAAATCTTATATTTTCATGAATTATTTCATCATTTTCTTCAGGGCACTCTTGGCTGAAATTCTCGGGAGAAAATATGAGTCTCCGTCAAGCTGAATGTTGATACGTACTTTACTGGTGAGATGTACGATCTTCCTGCTTGTTACGGCATTCAAGTGTTTCATCAGCACTAATGAAAAATATCAGATAATGAGTTCAAACAAATATTTAAAAACAAAATTAGAATTTATTGGTGTACTCATGTCCCATGACTAAATACATGACGTTGTTGTTCAGTTCACGGAACTAATTGTATTATTTTTTTCTGTGTAATCATTACATGCCAGAATTGATCTTCGTGTAGGCAAAAATAGTTCTTAAATGATGTTGTGTAGAGCCAGTCTTATGAAGAATGTTGAGAATACCATGGACAGCTAAGAAGAGTAATGAAAATGTTCTGAAAGAGGCTAAAGCAAAAAGAGAGCTAATTTCCAATATTAGGAAGAAACAACCATCATTTTTTGGTCATGTAATGAGAAAGGAAACACAGCTGGAATATATTGAGACAACTGAGAAAATTGAGGGACGAAGAGATAGAGGGAAGCAAAGAGAAAAGATACCAGACAGTTTAAAAGAATGGCTTGGCAGAAGGTCAACAACAGAAATGATAAATAGCTGCCGAGATCGAAAGTTGTGGAGAAACATGATCACCTACACCAACAGTCTTGATACTTCAATATGAGGATGTAGACAAAAATGTAAGAAATAAAGTAAGTGAAATTGAAAATAGTTGCCAAACATTCAAGATATATTTTGAAGCTAAAAAGAAAGAAACACTCAAGAAAGATAATGAAAGGGATAGATAGAATGGGACGATAATGGACAGAATATCGATAATCAGGTTTTTAAATAAATTAAATAGTAATATGAATAAATGATACAGACTAAACAAATATAAACTAAACAAATATAAACTACGATAAAATATTTTTTTAATAGAAAACATAAGGGTGATGTAAAGAAATAACGCAAATGAAAGAAATCATGAAAAGTAATTTTTAAAAAAGAACAGACGGACATTTTATTTAGCAGGAATTAGAATGAGTACATACTTGAGAGGTTACAATGTCAACGGAGAAATTTCCCGATAGCCTCGGAAATTATTTTGATTCATTTTAATTCATCCATGTGTGATGTAGTTAGTAATAGAACTTACTGACCAGTTTAGTATGAATTACTTGAATGGTCGTTTATATAAGATAGCAAAGAAAAAGTAGCGATGTTTTCTAAAATCTCCTTTAGGGGAAATAAGAAAGTAGATAAATTGTCGATGTTTTGTAAGATCTCCTTTAGGGGAAATAAGAAAGTAAATAAATTGTCGATGTTTTGTAAGATCTCCTTTAGGGGAAATAAGAAAGTAGATAAATTGTCGATGTTTTGTAAAATCTCCTTTAGGGGAAATAAGAAAGTAGATAAATTGTCGATGTTTTGTAAGATCTCCTTTAGGGGAAATAAGAAAGTAGATAAATTGTCGATGTTTTGTAAAATCTCCTTTAGGGGAAATAAGAAAGTAGATAAATTGTCGATGTTTTGTAAGATCTCCTTTAGGGGAAATAAGAAAGTAGATAAATTGTCGATGTTTTGTAAAATCTCCTGTACGGGAAATAAGAAAGTAGATAAATTGTCGATGTTTTGTAATATCTCCTTTAGGGGAAATAAGAAAGTAGATAAATTGTCGATGTTTTGTAAAATCTCCTTTAGGGGAAATAAGAAAGTAGATAAATTGTCGATGTTTTGTAAGATCTTCTTTAGAAATAAGAAAGTAGATAAATTGTCGATGTTTTGTAAAATCTCCTTTAGGGGAAATAAGAAAGTAGATAGATTGTCGATGTTTTGTAAAGTCTCCTTTAGTAATAAGAAAGTAGATAAATTGTCGATGTTTTGTAAGATCTCCTTTAGAAATAAGAAAGTAGATAAATTGTCGATGTTTTGTAAGATCTCCTTTAGAAATAAGAAAGTAGATAAACTGTTGATGTTTTGAAAGATTACCTTCAGTGGAAATAAGAAAGTAGATAAAATGTTGATATTTTGAAAGATTGCCTTTAGAAAAAAGTAAGTAGATAAATTGTCGATGTTTTGAAAGATGGCCTTCAGAAAAAATAATTTACATAAACGGTCGATGTTTTGAAATATTGCTTTTAGAAATAAGAAAGTAGATAAATTGTCGATGTTTTGGAAGATCTCCTTTTGAGATAAGAAAGTAGATAAATTGTCGATGTTTTGAAAGATTGCTTCTAGAAATAAGAAAGTAGATAAACTGTCGATGTTTTGAAAGATCAATTTTAAATATAAGAAAGTAGATAAACTGTCGATGTTTTGAAAGATAACCTTTAAATATAAGAAAGTAGATAAAATGTCGATGTTTTCATTTATAAGAAAGTAGATAAAATGTCGATGTTTTCTCTTTACAAGAAAGAGATAAAATGTCGATATTTTCCTTTATAAGAAAGTAGATAAAATGTCGATGTTTTCCTTTATAAGAAAGTAGATAAAATGTCGATGTTTTCCTTTATAAGAAAGTAGATAAAATGTCGATGTTTTCCTTTATAAGAAAGTAGATAAAATGTCGATGTTTTCCTTTATAATAAAGTAGATAAAATGTCGATGTTTTCCTTTATAATAAAGTAGATAAAATGTCGATGTTTTCTTTATAAGAAAGTAGATAAAATGTCGATGTTTTCCTTTATAATAAAGTAGATAAAATGTCGATGTTTTCCTTTATAATAAAGTAGATAAAATGTCGATGTTTTCCTTTATAAGAAAGTACAGACATCGAAACATGTTTTGACTACCGGGCTCTAAAAATAGAACGTCAGTGATCGCCAGATCTGGCCAACTGAGTAGAAATAAGACTCAAGCTGTAACGAGAGAGTGAGAGAGAGAGAGCTATAACACGAGAGTGTGAGAGAGAGCTATAAC
This sequence comes from Megaustenia siamemsis, assembly GCA_032433765.1. NCBI lineage: Eukaryota > Metazoa > Mollusca > Gastropoda > Stylommatophora > Ariophantidae > Megaustenia > Megaustenia siamemsis. The sequence goes on from JAVIAB010000104.1 coordinate 5,714,541, forward strand.
GAGAGAGAGAGAGAGCTGTAACGAGAGAGAGAGAGAGCTATAACGAGAGAGAGAGCTATAACACGAGAGTGTGAGAGAGAGCTATAACGAGAGAGAACCTTTAATGGCTACCGGATTTTGTGTGTGGGAAAGTAATGCGGCACGGTCGTAATACCGACCACATTACCCCCAAAATCATGTGCTGAAGGTCTGTAATATGTATGGTCACTAACACCATATTCCCTATACGCCACTTGGCGTGACGGGGGTACTTTAGTTTTTTTTACTTATAACGAGAGAGAGAGAGAGAGCTATAACTTTTATCCGCTTCCCCTATCACAGTGATCGGGTAGGGGAGATACTAGTAGAGAAATTAGAATCAGAATAGCTAAAGCAGCAATGTCTTTCAGAAGCCTTGAACAGTTGTGGAAATCAAAACTCATCAGCACAAACACAAAACTTTTCAGATCAGATGTACTATCAACTCTTACGTATGCGTGCGAGAGCTGGAAAATAACAAGAGATATAGAAACAAAGTTGAACGCATTCGAAAATAAATGTCTAAGGAAAATACTTGGTATAGCGTGGAACGAATTCAAAACAAACGAGGAAATTAGAGAAATCGCCAATCAACCACTAATATCTTCAGTAATAAAGAAAAGACGATGGTCATATGTTGGACATGTGATGAGAAGAGATAATAATCGAATAGCAAAGCAAGCCCTCATGTGGGAAACAACAGGTAGGAGGAAAAGAGGCCGATCCAGAGAGACAATGACATGAACATTGATCAGAGAGGCAGGAATCGGCCCCCTCGATGAGATAGAAGCGCTTGCACAGAACAGAGACAAATGGCGAGGTTTGATAAAATATCTATAGAATGATTGAAAACTGCTACAATAAAAAATTTAGATAAGAGAAAGAGTATCTGGGTCTATACCCTATGGGCCGGCCACGGCTAGCAAGGTCAATAGATGGACAGACATAACGAGGCTGAACGCAACTCTGGAGCGCGATGAGCTTGGCCAACTCCCTGATATCGCTTCCTGCTACAGCCTGTCTGTGGGTTGGTCGGCAGTGATGTGTCCTACAACTTGGACACATGACCATTTGGGAAGCATCTAACAAGCTAGGCTTTCATTTCTCCAGGCTCCTACTGGAGATTTGGAAGTTACTGTCCTAAAGGGTAGTCCAATACTAGGTCATCTATATCATCAAGGAAGTCGCGGTAGCTCAGTGGTTAGTGAACTGGACTACAAAGGACAAGAGGTCGGGTTCCATCCTGATCGACGGCTTCCGGGTTCACCCAGTCTTAAATGGGTACCGGATTTTGTTTCTGGGAAAGTAAAGCGGCCGGGACGTTATACCGACCACATTACACCAAAAATCATGTGCTGAAGGTCTGTACAAATGATGGCCACTAACATCATATTCCCTATACGCCACTTGGTGTGACGCGGGCCCATTACCATAACAACAGCTACCACTATTAACAGCAGCTACTGTTGTCTAGTATCAGATTATAAGAACCCACCTACTGTTGTCTAGTATCAGATTATAAGAACCCACCTACTGTTGTCTAGTATCTAACTACAAAGATAGCACGCGTTAAAAAACCCGTGGCTGTTAAAACCATAAATTTGACCGCCGCCCAGACAAAACTATCAGCAACAACGTACCCACATCGTGGATCCCAGTCCGTGCTACGGAGTCGGTGCACGTCAGTTATTGTTCTTCTCGACATTTCTCGAAATTCTCGAAGGACATATCGAAGCACCTATGTGTCGGTCGAGTATGCAGTAGTAATGATCCTAACAATAAAAGCTCTAAGAGAGATTAATGATAAAGTTGTCTTCATGAACGGGGAGCAACCAGCTACAGGTGCATCTGTAGAGTTGCAGTAACATCAACCAGCAACAGCTATAGAGTTGCAGTAACATCAACTAGCAACAGCTGTAGAGTTGCAGTAACATCAACCAGTTACAGCCGCAGCTGTAGTGCTAGTCACATCAACCAGCCGCAGCTGTAGCGTTACAGTCACAGCAACCAGCCGCAGCTGTAGAGTTGCAGTCACATCAACCAGCCGCAGCTGATGAGTTACAGTCACATCAACCAGCCGCAGCTGTAGCGTTACAGTCACATCAACCAGCCGCAGCTGTAGAGTTGCAGTCACATCAACCAGCCGCAGCTGATGAGTTAACAGTCACATCAACCAGCCGCAGCTGTAGAGTTACAATCACATCTTCTGAACGTGTTTTAACAAAGGCCAGAATGACCTCTTCCATCTTCATGACCAGGGCTCACGTCGCTGACTCCTAGACTCAAACAGCTACCCTTTCACTTCAACTCAAGACGAGGAAAGTACAAACACAAACCAGTGTCTATAATTCAGGCCACAATGTGAGCAAACGTTGTCACTATCGATATTCAGTCAACAAACTGAGGAAGATCTTAAGATCCAAAGTTCTCAGTAAACGAACAGAACTTAGATGGTTCAGCTCCTATGTGGTACCAGTGATAACATATGGATGTGGTACCAGTGATAACATATGGATGTGGTACCAGTGATAACATATGGATGTGGTACCAGTGATAACATATGGATGTGGTACCAGTGATAACATATGGATGTGGTACCAGTGATAACATATGGATGTGGTACCAGTGATAACATATGGATGTGGTACCAGTGATGACATATGGATGTGGTACCAGTGATGACATATGGATGTGGTACCAGTGATAACATATGGATGTGGTACCAGTGATAACATATGGATGTGGTACCAGTGATAACATATGGATGTGGTACCAGTGATAACATATGGATGTGGTACCAGTGATGACATATGGATGTGGTACCAGTGATAACATATGGATGTGGTACCAGTGATGACATATGGATGTGGTACCAGTGATAACATATGGATGTGGTACCAGTGATGACATATGGATGTGGTACCAGTGATAACATATGGATGTGGTACCAGTGATAACATATGGATGTGGTACCAGTGATAACATATGGATGTGGTACCAGTGATAACATATGGATGTGGTACCAGTGATAACATATGGATGTGGTACCAGTGATAACATATGGATGTGGTACCAGTGATAACATATGGATGTGGTACCAGTGATAACATATGGATGTGGTACCAGTGATAACATATGGATGTGGTACCAGTGATAACATATGGATGTGGTACCAGTGATAACATATGGATGTGGTACCAGTGATGACATATGGATGTGGTACCAGTGATAACATATGGATGTGGTACCAGTGATAACATATGGATGTGGTACCAGTGATAACATATGGATGTGGTACCAGTGATAACATATGGATGTGGTACCAGTGATAACATATGGATGTGGTACCAGTGATGACATATGGATGTGGTACCAGTGATAACATATGGATGTGGTACCAGTGATGACATATGGATGTGGTACCAGTGATAACATATGGATGTGGTACCAGTGATGACATATGGATGTGGTACCAGTGATAACATATGGATGTGGTACCAGTGATAACATATGGATGTGGTACCAGTGATAACATATGGATGTGGTACCAGTGATAACATATGGATGTGGTACCAGTGATAACATATGGATGTGGTACCAGTGATAACATATGGATGTGGTACCAGTGATAACATATGGATGTGGTACCAGTGATAACATATGGATGTGGTACCAGTGATAACATATGGATGTGGTACCAGTGATAACATATGGATGTGGTACCAGTGATGACATATGGATGTGGTACCAGTGATGACATATGGATGTGGTACCAGTGATAACATATGGATGTGGTACCAGTGATAACATATGGATGTGGTACCAGTGATAACATATGGATGTGGTACCAGTGATGACATATGGATGTGGTACCAGTGCATGCTTGCTTGCGTTCGCCCGACGACTAATGGAGTACACCTCTTCGTTAACCGTTTTTAAAGAGACGTTAAATGGGCGTGTCTGCGACGTGTTGTGATTTGCAGTATAACTGTGATATTTGCGACTTTCGATCCAACACATCCGACTTCAGCATGACATTTTTGAGTACCGGGTTGTCTCTTTGATTCCCGACTCGCTTGGCCAGACTAGACAGGTTAGTCTGTTACTGGAGGCACCACGGAGAGGTGGAGCAGGGTATGGATGGTTCTGGTTCTTCGATCTTGGAGCAAGCCATCAGATATGGGTCGCTGACAACTTCCAGCTCAGCTGCTGTTAGGCGCGACTTCGCCTCCTGATACTGGTACTAACATATATGTATGTGATACCAGTGCTAACATATGTATGTGAAAGTTGGAAATCCACCCAGATTTTAGATAAGAAATTAAATGTTTTTGAAAACAAATATCTACGTAGGATCTCAAACATAAGCTGGAAAGAATACATTTTAAATAAACATATAAGAAATGGGTGTAAACAAGAATACGTGTTTAGCTTTATAAGAAAAAGGGGTTGGAAATACATCGGTCATGTGCTGAGAATGAATGAAGAAAGTCTTCTCCGTCAGGCATTCATGTGGAAACCACCTGGTAAAAGAAAACAAGGCAGACCAAGAGAATCGCTATTCAGAACAATTGATTGGGAAGGCTCAACTATGGGACTAAGAAAAAACAAGAACTGAAGAACTAGCTTCAGATCGTTAATCGTGAAGAACTATGACTTCCGTTCTCTGTGCCGTCTTCGGCCCGAGTGACGAATGAATGAATGTTTTATTTTCTCGACACATACACCTCTGAGTGCATGAAAGTGGACAAAAAAAACAAGTCAGTCCACTATTATTATAGACAATCTACAGACTCCCCAGTAATCACATGTAAATAATATATTGAGCCAAAATAGCAAATTTGTACAGGCTACCCAAACCAGTAAAACACATCAAACTGATGTGACATGTGTTTTGCTAATTGTGCTTTCCCCTGTAAACATTTATCTGAATATTTGACAAACATCAGCTTACTGTCTGTGTAATCAGTTTCTACTCAACAAATTGATGTATTTTATATTGATTATTGATTTGTGCGTTGTGTACAAGCATTTAAATGTAAATATATAAATGTATGAGACCAAGGTGTTATCAGTTTGTTGTTTTCTTATCTAGTGTTATCAAGTTAGGAGTCTGTCAAAGCTACCATCATCATCATCATCATCATCATCATCAAGTACCGGGTCTGATGGCGTACGTGATCATGTCTCTCCACAACTTTCGATCTCGACAGTTATTTATCACTTATGTTGTTGTCCTTCTGCCAAACTATTCTCGTTAGCTGTCTGGTATTTTTTCTCTTTGCTTCTCTCTCTCTCTCTCTCTCTTCGTCCCTCAATTTTTCCAGTTGTTAACAATATATTCCAGTTGTTCCCTTCTCATTACATGGCCAAAAAATGATGATTGTTTCTTCCTAATATTGGAAATTAGCTCTCTTTTTGTTTTGGCTTCATTCAGAACGTTTTCATTACTCTTCTTTGCTGTCCCTGGTATTCTCAACATTCTTCTGTAAAACCACATTTCTACAGACTCCAGTGATTTTCTTGTCTGTTGTCCTATTGTCCATGATTCACATCCATATGTTAAGACTGGCTCTACATAACATTTAAGAACTCATTTTCTTATTTCTATTGTCAAAACTAGAAATTTGTCAAATCTTTAATTGAACTAATTTCGGATTGTATAAATGTATTCAAATATATATCCGTTAAGACTGACAGCGAATATCAAATAACCAACATATGCAACAGAGATAGAAAGAATATTTTGAAGACCTGTTAAACATGGCATCAACTACCAATAAGACAACAAAAACCACGCAAGAACTCACAAATACTGAAACCAACATCGTGAAAGAGGAAATGGAGGAAGTAATAAAATATGCACCAAGAAATAAAGCACTGGAGATAGATAACATACCAGTAAAAATAATAGCAGCAGCAGGAGAAACAGGAGTGACATGACTGCACAGAATATTCAATGTAGCATGACACCAACTAAAAACCCCATAAGGCTGGCAAAAGGCAATCATCGTACCAATATTGAAAAAGAAAGGTAGTAAAAAGGACTGCAATTAATATAGAGGTACAGTAATCTCTCAGTTATCGCGGTTAATAGGGACCAGAACCGGTGAAAAGCCGCGAAGTAGTGTCACCCTCTCATTTTTAACATACGTACATTTTTTGTGTATGTATAATATCAATAAGTGTATATGAAACCATATAAGTGCATATGTTATCATTAGAACATTAAAGAATAGTTTTAAACATAAATAAAATATTAATAGTATAAATAACATAAACATAAAATAATGGTTTTTTTTAATAATTATTCTTCAATTTGGAATGTTTGAACAATCCGCGATGTACTGAGGCCGCGATAAATGAACCGCGAAGTAGCGAGGGATGACTGTACATCTCTTTTCAGCCATGTAGGAAAGATATACGCTAAAATTGAGGGAAAAATGCTGAGACCAATAATAGAACTACAGTTAAGCGATTCTCAAGTGGGGTCCCGAAAAAAAAAAACACAGTGGATGTACTGACGCTCTATTCCACCATAAAACATCTTGCAGAAAAAAGGACAGAACACAATCAAAATTTGTACATAGATTCCATTGACCAGAAAAAAAACATGTGACAGAGTAAACAGAGCACAACTGTGGGAGATATAACAACATACGGAGTAAGCCAACATCTAACCAACCTTATTAAAAGTCTCTACATCAACAGCAGCTGCAGGGTCAGAACAGCAGCAGGGTACAAGGACCACTTCGAAGTTAGATCAGGTGTAAGACAAGGGTGCGTACTATCCCCCCTTTTGTTTATTACATACATGGACCATATGTGCAAGTTACTTAACCCATCAGAGACAGGGGAGATCAGCGACCTTCTATTTACGGACGATACATGGGAAAATGGAAGACCTACAAGAACTTTAAATAAACTCAACAGTACAAAAACAAAATACAAGAAAATCGAAATCAAAATAAACAAAAATAAGGTGACCAGACATCCCGATTTTTCCGGGACAGTCCCGATTATTTTTCTGTTTTGTTTTCAACTTTTGTACCGGAATTGTTACTGTTCCGAATTTGTTCAGATTCTGGCCGATATTTTAGCTTTTGTCCCGGATTTGTTAAATACATTAGGGACACAAACATTTACCAATTTTGCCAATATGGTAAAGTCTCTTCAACTTAAAAATAGACATTATTCCGTTGTTGTGTAGAAAATATTTAAAAAGTTGAACTGGTTGTTCATTTGGCGGAACAGTAACAGTAAAATGCGCTCCAAGTTTTAAATCTTGTATACTGAAACTGAAACTCAACAAGTAGCATCTTTGCGGCCACAACATTTCATATTCTTGTATATTCATTGTGTTACTTTCGTTTACCGACGAACTAATTCTTTTTATTGTGTTGTTTAGTATTAGAGGTTATTGCATTCAAAGGATTTCTCTCTCCTTCCCTTGGATCAAGACTCAATCAGAGTAGGATTCCAGACTCTCACATGAAGACAGCTGTCTCTTTAAGTGAATTGATCGACCCCGCAGACAGAACATTAGAGTCTGTTAGATCTACTCTGATTGAATACCGGTTAAAACGTTGCACTGTGTTCTGCGCCAGTGGCCCCGTGCATCTGATTAAAGCCAGAATTTTATTCAGGTTTGCTTTCCTTAGCCCAATCTTCCTGCAATTTCAATGGATTTTATTGAGACTGTGTAGCTCAAAGTTTCCCTTTAGATTTGTTCAAATATTCTGTATCACGTAACTTTAATAAAACACTGAATGTGTAATAGGGGAAATGAGAGAGAGATGGAGATGGAGATGGAGATGGAGAGAGATGGAGATGGAGAGAGATGGAGATGGAGATGGAGATGGAGAGAGATGGAGATGGAGAGAGATGGAGATGGAGAGAGAGAGATGGAGATGGAGAGAGATGGAGATGGAGAGAGATGGAGATGGAGAGAGATGGAGATGGAGATGGAGATGGAGATGGAGAGAGATGGAGATGGAGAGAGATGGAGATGGAGAGAGATAGAGATGGAGATGGAGATGGAGAGAGATGGAGATGGAGAGAGATGGAGATGGAGAGAGATAGAGATGGAGATGAAGAGAGATGGAGATGGAGAGAGATGGAGATGGAGAGAGATGGCGATGGAGAGAGATGGAGAGAGATGGAGATGGAGATGGAGAGAGATGGAGATGGAGATGGAGAGAGATGGAGATGGAGAGAGATGGAGATGGAGAGAGATGGAGATGGAGAGAGATGGAGATGGCGATGGAGAGAGATGGAGATGGAGAGAGATGGAGAGAGATGGAGATGGAGAGAGATGGAGATGGAGAGAGATGGAGATGGAGATGGAGAGAGATGGAGATGGAGATGGAGATGGAGAGAGATGGAGATGGAGAGAGATGGAGATGGAGATGGAGATGGAGAGAGATGGAGGGGTGAGGAAATTCAATTTGAAGAAGAATGCTGTTTGGAACCTTCAATTTATTGATAAATTATTAACCATACCAGTATAAAAGGAAAACACTAGAAGATAAAACATGTCCTCGATACGATCTTATCTCCCTTTACATTGGACTAACTGTGGTAGACATTTTTTACAATTAAAAAAGAAATGTGTGAATGTTAATTTTTAAAATATTGTTAATTTATATGTTATTACTATATTCATGTTTGTTTTCATTAAAATTTTTGTTTCAAATTTTTAAATACTAAAAATATATATATATATATATATATATATATATATATATATATATATGAATGTGGTACCAGTATAGATATATATATATATTTTTTTTTAATTAATTTTTTATTTATATTTTTTAAATTTTTACTTTTTTTTTTAAAATAAATTATTTTTTATTGATTATTTTTTATTTTTAAAATGTTTTTAAATTAATTTTTTTATTGATATTATTTTTTTTCCCCCTTACTTTTTCCTCCCTTTAGAGAGCAACTATATTTTTTTTTAGTTTAAAACAAGATTCTCCAGAAAAAGTAGCAAATTTAAAATAAGGTCAAACCCGGTCACCAAGAACCCCTGTGCACCGAGTTGTTCCGGGAGACAATACTCGACCCTGGCGAGAGGATCTTGTAGATGATAACCATCCACTCTTGTAACAAGAAGTTCATCTGGACATCAGGAAGGACAGCGGAAGGTGACGTTCACACGGTCTTTGAGCTCCTTCTGTCCAGCCACTCGTGACGTTCACACGGTCTTTGAGCTCCTTCTGTCCAGCCACTCGTGACGTTCACACGGTCTTTGAGCTCCTTCTGTCCAGCAACTCGTGACGTTCACACGGTCTTTGAGCTCCTTCTATCCAGCCACTCGTGACGTTCACACGGTCTTTGAGCTCCTTCTGTCCAGCCACTCGTGACGTTCACACGGTCTTTGAGCTCCTTCTGTCCAGCCACTCGTGACGTTCACACGGTCTTTGAGCTCCTTCTGTCCAGCCACTCGTGACGTTCACACGGTCTTTGAGCTCGTTCTGTCCAGCCACTCGTGACGTTCACATGGTCTTTGAGCTCCTTCTGTCCAGCCACTCGTGACGTTCACACGGTCTTTGAGCTCCTTCTGTCCAGCGACTCGTGACGTTCACACGGTCTTTGAGCTCCTTCTGTCCAGCCACTCGTGACGTTCACACGGTCTTTGAGCTCCTTCTGTCCAGCCACTCGTGACGTTCACACGGTCTTTGAGCTCCTTCTGTCCAGCCACTCGTGACGTTCACACGGTCTTTGAGCTCCTTCTGTCCAGCCACTCGTGACGTTTCTGTCCAGCCACTCGTGACGTTCACACGTTCTTTGAGCTCCTTCTGTCCAGCCACTCGTGACGTTCACACGGTCTTTGAGCTCCTTCTGTCCAGCCACTCGTGACGTTCACACGGTCTTTGAGCTCCTTCTGTCCAGCCACTCGTGACGTTCACACGATCTTTGAGCTCCTTCTGTCATGCCACTCGTGACGTTCACACGGTCTTTGAGCTCCTTCTGTCCAGCCACTCGTGACGTTCACACGGTCTTTGAGCTCCTTCTTTCCAGCCACTCGTGACGTTCACAAGGTCTTTGAGCTCCTTCTGTCCAGCCACTCGTGACGTTCACACGGTCTTTGAGCTCCTTCTGTCCAGCCACTCGTGACGTTCACACGGTCTTTGAGCTCCTTCTGTCCAGCCACTCGTGACGTTCACACGGTCTTTGAGCTCCTTCTATCCAGCGACTCGTGACGTTCACACGGTCTTTGAGCTCCTTCTGTCCAGCCACTCGTGACGTTCACACGTTCTTTGAGCTCCTTCTGTCCAGCCACTCGTGACGTTCACACGGTCTTTGAGCTCCTTCTGTCCAGCCACTCGTGACGTTCACACGTTCTTTGAGCTCCTTCTGTCCAGCCACTCGTGACGTTCACACGGTCTTTGAGCTCCTTCTGTCCAGCCACTCGTGACGTTCACACGGTCTTTGAGCTCCTTCTGTCCAGCGACTCGTGTTTAGCCAGTGCCGGCAGGCTCCCCTCAAATGCTACATCACAATCTTCTTCTACTTTTTTTTAGCTCCCTGTGGAGCATAGGCCTTCAACAAATACTTTCCAAGTCGTTCTGTTTCTTGCCATTCTTTTAACATCATTCCATGTCTTCCCCATCATCTTCATCTCTGCTTCTGTCTTCTCCAAGAAATCTTTGGTCTTCCTCTTTGTCTTTTCCCCAGGGGATTAAAAAAAATGACCTGTTGTATAATACTCTTAGTAGGTTACCGCAGCGTGTGTCTTATCCAGCTGCATCGTCTTCCCTGTATCTCTTTACCCACTGGTATTTGACTGGTACATTTCCATAATTTTTTGTTAGTGATTTTGTCCTGCCATTTCCATCTTTTTATTCAGATTAAGCATCCATTAATGAAAATACATATATTCATGATTGTTAATTTTCTTGTTCCCCATGTTTCACAGCCATATAGTAGGACTGACTTAACATTGGAGTTGAAAATTTTTATTTTTGTATTTAACCTAATTTCTTACAACAAATTCACGATTGGCGAACCAGGATTCAGTGTTATTTTGGCCGCTGTACAGGTTGCAGACAGCAATGACATATTTTATAGATTAAAAGTTTAAAACTCTACGTTGAAGGCCTGAATGGTTGCTTGGCCTACTCCCTGTAGAGTCGCCTACTCCCTGTAGAGTATCCTGCTCCCTGTAGTGTAGCCTACTCCCTGTAGAGTATCCTGCTCCCTGTAGAGTAGCCTGCTCCCTGTAGAGTAGCCTACTCCCTGTAGAGTATCCTGCTCCCTGTAGAGTAGCCTGCTCCCTGTAGAGTAGCCTGCTCCCTGTAGAGTATCCTGCTCCCTGTAGAGTATCCTGCTCCCTGTAGAGTATCCTGCTCCCTGTAGAGTATCCTGCTCCCTGTAGAGTATCCTGCTCCCTGTAGAGTATCCTGCTCCCTGTAGAGTATCCTGCTCCCTGTAGAGTATCCTGCTCCCTGTAGAGTATCCTACTCCCTGTAGAGTATCCTACTCCCTGTAGAGTATCCTGCTCCCTGTAGAGTATCCTACTCCCTGTAGAGTAACAGCCACAATTCATGCGGCCTGCCACTGGAGAAACATCAATTCTAATGTACTAGCAGCGCGGACTATCAAGAAAACAACACAATCCTAGTGACGTCATTTGTGACGCACTAAAAACCTGGTCCCGCCTTATTTCTGTTTATGTCGCGAAAACCTGCAGTTCACTGAATCATTGAACTCCAGCAATCTGGGGCACAGATGGGTCTGTTATTGGGCACGTACGGAGGTCGTAGGCTTTCACGGTTCATGATGGAGGTACAACTGTGAAGGAAGATGTGATGTTTTCATGGCTCATGTTGGAGGCAGAACTATGCTCCACATTGGAGCTGAAAGCTACAAGAAGACTATCATTTCATGGCACATGTTGGAGGCAGAACTATGCTCCACATTGGAGCTGAAAGCTACAAGAAGACTATCATTTCATGGCACATGTTGGAGGCAGAACTATGCTCAACATTGGAGCTGAAAGCTACAAGAAGACTATCATTTCATGGCACATGTTGGAGACAGAACTATGCTCCACATTGGAGCTGAAAGCTACAAGAAGACTATCATTTCATGGCACATGTTGGAGGCAGAACTATGCTCCACATTGGAGCTGAAAGCTACAAGAAGACTATCATTTCATGGCACATGTTGGAGGCAGAACTATGCTCCACATTGGAGCTGAAAGCTACAAGAAGACTATCATTTCATGGCACATGTTGGAGACAGAACTATGCTCCACATTGGAGCTGAAAGCTACAAGAAGACTATCATTTCATGGCACATGTTGGAGGCAGAACTATGCTCCACATTGGAGCTGAAAGCTACAAGAAGACTATCATTTCATGGCACATGTTGGAGGCAGAACTATGCTCCACATTGGAGCTGAAAGCTACAAGAAGACTATCATTTCATGGCACATGTTGGAGACAGAACTATGCTCCACATTGGAGCTGAAAGCTACAAGAAGACTATCATTTCATGGCACATGTTGGAGACAGATCTATGCTACACATTGGAGCTGAAAGCTACAAGAAGACTATCATTTCATGGCACATGTTGGAGACAGAACTATGCTACACATTGGAGCTGAAAGCTACAAGAAGACTATCATTTCATGTCACATGTTAGAGACAGAACTATGCTCCACATTGGAGCTGAAAGCTACAAGAAGACTATCATTTCATGGCACATGTTGGAGACAGAACTATGCTACACATTGGAGCTGAAAGCTACAAGAAGACTATCATTTCATGGCACATGTTGGAGGCAGAACTATGCTCCACATTGGAGTTGAAAGCTACAAGAAGACTATCATTTCATGGCACATGTTGGAGGCAGAACTATGCTCCACATTGGAGTTGAAAGCTACAAGAAGACTATCATTTCATGGCACATGTTGGAGACAGAACTATGCTCCACATTGGAGCTGAAAGCTACAAGAAGACTATCATTTCATGGCACATGTTGGAGGCAGAACTATGCTCCACATTGGAGCTGAAAGCTACAAGAAGACTATCATTTCATGGCACATGTTGGAGGCAGAACTATGCTCCACATTGGAGCTGAAAGCTACAAGAAGACTATCATTTCATGGCACATGTTGGAGACAGAACTATGCTCCACATTGGAGCTGAAAGCTACAAGAAGACTATCATTTCATGGCACATGTTGGAGGCAGAACTATGCTCCACATTGGAGCTGAAAGCTACAAGAAGACTATCATTTCATGGCACATGTTGGAGGCAGAACTATGCTCCACATTGGAGCTGAAAGCTACAAGAAGACTATCATTTCATGGCACATGTTGGAGACAGAACTATGCTCCACATTGGAGCTGAAAGCTACAAGAAGACTATCATTTCATGGCACATGTTGGAGACAGATCTATGCTACACATTGGAGCTGAAAGCTACAAGAAGACTATCATTTCATGGCACATGTTGGAGACAGAACTATGCTACACATTGGAGCTGAAAGCTACAAGAAGACTATCATTTCATGTCACATGTTAGAGACAGAACTATGCTCCACATTGGAGCTGAAAGCTACAAGAAGACTATCATTTCATGGCACATGTTGGAGACAGAACTATGCTACACATTGGAGCTGAAAGCTACAAGAAGACTATCATTTCATGGCACATGTTGGAGGCAGAACTATGCTCCACATTGGAGTTGAAAGCTACAAGAAGACTATCATTTCATGGCACATGTTGGAGGCAGAACTATGCTCCACATTGGAGTTGAAAGCTACAAGAAGACTATCATTTCATGGCACATGTTGGAGGCAGAACTATGCTCCACATTGGAGCTGAAAGCTACAAGAAGACTATCATTTCATGGCACATGTTGGAGACAGAACTATGCTCCACATTGGAGCTGAAAGCTACAAGAAGACTATCATTTCATGGCACATGTTGGAGGCAGAACTATGCTCCACATTGGAGCTGAAAGCTACAAGAAGACTATCACTTCATGGCACATGTTGGAGACAGAACTATGCTCCACATTGGAGCTGAAAGCTACAGGAAGACTATCATTTCATGGCACATGTTGGAGGCAGAACTATGCTCCATATTGGAGCTGAAAGCTACAAGAAGACTATCATTTCATGGCACATGTTGGAGACAGAACTATGCTCCACATTGGAGCTGAAAGCTACAAGAAGACTATCATTTCGTGGCACATGTTGGAGACAGAACTATGCTCCACATTGGAGCTGAAAGCTACAAGAAGACTATCATTTCATGGCACATGTTGGAGACAGAACTATGCTCCACATTGGAGCTGAAAGCTACAAGAAGACTATCATTTCATGGCACATGTTGGAGACAGAACTATGCTCCACATTGGAGCTGAAAGCTACAAGAAGACTATCATTTCATGGCACATGTTGGAGACAGAACTATGCTCCACATTGGAGCTGAAAGCTACAAGAAGACTATCATTTCATGGCACATGTTGGAGACAGAACTATGCTCCACATTGGAGCTGAAAGCTACAAGAAGACTATCATTTCATGGCACATGTTGGAGGCAGAACTATGCTCCACATTGGAGCTGAAAGCTACAAGAAGACTATCATTTCATGGCACATGTTGGAGGCAGAACTATGCTCCACATTGGAGCTGAAAGCTACAAGAAGACTATCATTTCATGGCACATGTTGGAGGCAGAACTATGCTCCACATGGGAGCTGAAAGCTACAAGAAGACTATCATTTCATGGCACATGTTGGAGGCAGAACTATGCACCATATTGGAGCTGAAAGCTACAAGAAGACTATCATTTCATGGCACATGTTGGAGGCAGAACTATGCTCCATATTGGAGCTGAAAGCTACAAGAAGACTATCATTTCATGGCACATGTTGGAGGCAGAACTATGCTCCATATTGGAGCTGAAAGCTACAAGAAGACTATCATTTCATGGCACATGTTGGAGGCAGAACTATGCTCCACATTGGAGCTGAAAGCTACAAGAAGACTATCATTTCATGGCACATGTTAGAGGCAGAACTATGCTCCACATTGGAGCTGAAAGCTACAAGAAGACTATCATTTCATGGCACATGTTGGAGGCAGAACTATGCTCCACATTGGAGCTGAAAGCTACAAGAAGACTATCATTTCATGGCTCATGTTGGAGGCAGAACTATGCTCCACATTGGAGCTGAAAGCTACAAGAAGACTATCATTTCATGGCACATGTTGGAGACAGAACTATGCTCCACATTGGAGCTGAAAGCTACAAGAAGACTATAATTTCATGGCACATGTTGGAGACAGAAATATGCTCCACATTGGAGCTGAAAGCTACAAGAAGACTATCATTTCATGGCACATGTTGGAGGCAGAACTATGCTCCACATTGGAGCTGAAAGCTACAAGAAGACTATCATTTCATGGCTCATGTTGGAGGCAGAACTATGCTCCACATTGGAGCTGAAAGCTACAAGAAGACTATCATTTCATGGCACATGTTGGAGACAGAACTATGCTCCACATTGGAGCTGAAAGCTACAAGAAGACTATCATTTCATGGCACATGTTGGAGGCAGAACTATGCTCCACATTGGAGCTGAAAGCTACAAGAAGACTATCATTTCATGGCACATGTTGGAGGCAGAACTATGCTCCACATTGGAGCTGAAAGCTACAAGAAGACTATCATTTCATGGCTCATGTTGGAGGCAGAACTATGCTCCACATTGGAGCTGAAAGTTACAAGAAGACTATCATTTCATGGCACATGTTGGAGGCAGAACTATGCTCCACATTGGAGCTGAAAGTTACAAGAAGACTATCATTTCATGGCTCATGTTGGAGGCAGAACTATGCTCCACATTGGAGCTGAAAGCTACAAGAAGACTATCATTTCATGGCACATGTTGGAGGCAGAACTATGCTCCACATTGGAGCTGAAAGCTACAAGAAGACTATCATTTCATGGCACATGTTGGAGACAGAACTATGCTCCACATTGGAGCTGAAAGCTACAAGAAGACTATCATTTCATGGCACATGTTGGAGACAGAACTATGCTCCACAATGGAGCTGAAAGCTACAAGAAGACTATCATTTCATGGCACATGTTGGAGGCAGAACTATGCTCCACATTGGAGCTGAAAGCTACAAGAAGACTATCATTTCATGGCACATGTTGGAGGCAGAACTATGCTCCACATTGGAGCTGAAAGCTACAAGAAGACTATCATTTCATGGCACATGTTGGAGGCAGAACTATGCTCCACATTGGAGCTGAAAGCTACAAGAAGACTATCATTTCATGGCTCATGTTGGAGGCAGAACTATGCTCCACATTGGAGCTGAAAGCTACAAGTAGACTATCATTTCATGGCTCATGTTGGAGGCAGAACTATGCTCAACATTGGAGCTGAAAGCTACAAGAAGACTATCATTTCATGGCACATGTTGGAGACAGAAATATGCTCCACATTGGAGCTGAAAGCTACAAGAAGACTATCATTTCATGGCACATGTTGGAGGCAGAACTATGCTCCACATTGGAGCTGAAAGCTACAAGAAGACTATCATTTCATGGCACATGTTGGAGACAGAACTATGCTCCATATTGGAGCTGAAAGCTACAAGAAGACTATCATTTCATGGCACATGTTGGAGGCAGAACTACGCTCCATATTGGAGCTGAAAGCTACAAGAAGACTATCATTTCATGGCACATGTTGGAGACAGAACTATGCTCCATATTGGAGCTGAAAGCTACAAGAAGACTATCATTTCCCACAATTTCACAAAAATTTTCACTGCTCATCATAATGATGAACATAAAGTGCCGTCTCCGCATCGAAGGTTGGCTGTCATGGAGCGTCATTCAGCTCTGTCTCTTGCTTTGGTGGTGCAGATTGTCATAGACTGACTTGTCCATCTTTTAATTTTACCTGTCCATGTTAGTCTTGGTCTGCTTCTGTTCCTTTTACCTTGTATTTTCCCTTCCAAGATTACTTTAAGTGGACTGTTGTGACTTTTAACGTGCCCCAAAAATCTCAAGGATGGTTTTACATGTGTGTCCCGGAACATTTTTTATGCCATCATATGCCAACGAAGTAACATGACTTATTTTGACGTGTCCGTGAGACGTTTAGCGGGAAGATTTGGTGAATATCTTCAGGATGTTCAACAGAGAACAGTTCTCCTTCAACTTTGCGATACCCATGCAGGTCGTTGTGTTTGGTCCTCGGGTAACTAACTTTCTGACCAAACTGACTCAAAACCTGCAGATAGCGACCAGGTATCTGTTGTGGATGGAGCAGTTAGTTGAATCATCGCTGAGAATTATTTCTCACTTGAGGAACAAATATCTGCTCTCCCAGTTTGTGGTAAACACAAGACATGACACGTGTCACTGCGAGATCTTGACAGATTGGCTTCACAATCTAGGACCTGAGGATTTCATAGTTTCTGCCATGACTTATTTTAGGCACAGATTTCACTTTACACAAGTCTCCAGCTGTCAACGACTGGCGCCTTGTCTCCATCAGCTATGAGTCACTAACAGCTTCCAACTCTACTCCTATCTGGTGCCTAGTCTCAATCAAATATGAGTCGCTAACAGCTTCCAAATTCTGCTGCTTTCTGGCACCTTGTCTCCATCAGCTATGAGTCACTATCAGTTTCCAACTCTGCTCCTATCTGGCGCCTTGTCTCCACCAGCTATGAGTCTCTAAATGCGTCCAACTCTGCTGCTATCAGACACCTGGTCTACACCAAATATCAGTCTCTAACAGCAGCTCCAGCTCTACTCCTATCTGGCCCCGTTCCACCTTCTTTCCCTTGTCTAGACCCACCCTGATATGCCCAATCAACCGACCTATTGGACTCTAAACATGAATATCAATATTAATCCAGTAATACTTTGACAAGTAATTTATTTCAGTAAAAAGTGAAGAGCCCCAGTCACGCCAAGTGGCGTGTAGGGAATATGGTGTTAGTTACCGTAAATTTTACAGACCTTCAGCACACGATTTTTGGGGTAATGTGGTCGGTATTAAGCCCATGCCGCTTTACTTTGCCAGAAAAAAAATGCGGTACCCATTTAAGGTTGGGTGAACCCGGAGGCCGTCGGTTGGGATCGAACCCTACATCTTGTCCTTTGTAGCCCAGTTCACTAACCACTGAGCAATCGTGGCTCACTTATTTAAGTCTGAGGTTCTGTATATTTCTCAAACAGTCACAACATAACCAATTTGCGATATGCGGATGACACAGTCTTAATAGCAGAGACAAAAAATGAACGACACGACAAGAAATTATAGACATAATAGTAAAAGAAAGCAAAAAAAAAAACGGTCTCAATCTGAATAGTAAGAAAATAGAAGTAATGGTCATACCGAAGAAACAATCACCATCACGCAGTATAAATATAAACAGGAAAAAACTGAAACAAGTGCAACGCGTCAAATACTTGGGCACAATAATAACACCAGATGGAAGATGCAGCACAGAAATAAAAAGCAGAATAGCTCAAGCCAAAATAGCATTTCAGAAAATGAAAAAGTCTTATATGCAAGGAGTCTATGTCAATAAAAGTGAGAAAGATATTTCATTTGAGCTACATAGAGTCAAATCTGACCTATGAAGGTGAATCATGAACAGTAGACAAACAAATGAAAAGACGATTAGAGGCCACAGAGATGGACTTTCTCTGAAGAATGTTGAAAGTTCCCTGGACAGCTAAAAAGACCAATGAGGAAGTTCTCAAAGAGGCCAATACAAAAAGGGAGCTCTTAAAAAACATCAGAAAGAAGCAATCAACGTTTTTTGGGCACATCATGAGAAAAGGAAAGTTGGAATACTTGGTTACAACTGGCAAAATAAAAGGAAAGAGAGATCGCGGGCGACAAAGAGAGAAAATACTGGATAGCTTGGTGTCATGGCATGGAAAACAGTCAACAACAGAACTGATACGATGCACTGTAGATAGAAGATTGTGGAAGGACATGATCGCCTACGCCAACCGGTATGGCACATGATGATGATGATACCATATCATTGTGGAAAAAAAAAATTATTTCCATTTTAAAAATCATCATCATCATCATCAAGTACCAAGCCTTTTGGCTTAGGTGATCATGTCTCTCCACAACTCTCGATCTCGACAGTTATCTATCATTTCTGTTGTTGACCTTCTGCCAAGCCATTCCACCAACAGAAAACTGATACGATGCACTGTGGATGGAAGATTTTGGAAGGACATGACTTCCGGTTACAAGATGGTGGAATGCAGTTCATGTTCTTTCGACCGCTGCAGGATTTGCATTTGAGGACTGATTAAGCTCATCTCTCCAATGCAGATTTCTGCGCTAAAGTCATCCTGATGATCCACTTAACAGATATGCGCCGGTGCTCCTGAGTCTTGCACGTAGCATTATTCCTTTTGGGCTGGTCAAGTCAACTCATTAATATGGAGTGCTCTGCCAAGAAGGTTTCACTTTACGGATTTTGCAACATCGTTACGGTGTTTCGTGCGTTGTTGACTGAATTCACTAGATTAATCGGTCGTTTGTGGGCGCATCCATTGTTGTGTGTAGAACGTCATTATAATGGCTAATCGTATATTCCTAAACCGGCAGTACGTTTATAATGAAGGGCGAAATGACGGAGTTTTGTTCATGACTTTGCAGCCCCGATATGACTCCCGGAGTTCCATGTTGGTCAGGAGGGATGTTGTCTAGATTCACGAGGATAACGATCAACATTTTCAGGAGGACGTGAATTTCCGGTCAATGTGGCGGATAGGCGGCAGGAACCGTTAAAGGGTGTGTCTGCAAAGTGTTCCTTGTTGCAGTTTACTCATATTCCAAGTCCGGTTTGCTGCCGGAGCTACTGAGTTAAATGCTCTGTGCACACCGTGAGCTGTGCGTTTCAACCGTTTTGATCGTGATTCGATATTCATATTACTTACGATGAATTATGATATCGTATGACAGGAACATATGTCAGTGTTAACTTTCTGTGCGGTTTCAACTTGTCTTTTGGAGTGTGCTGTAACTGCTATGAAGGGGGGCTGCAGCTACCTTTCTTTGTTTGGGAGATGAGATATTAATTCTGATGATTCCACTGGCACGGGCGGTTGAGCAATTATGGATTTTGAAATTGTTTGCAGTGAGGGCCTTCCACAACCATGATCGCCTACGGTAACCTGTAGGGCACATGATGATGATTATTCTAAAATAATTTCCACTCAAACCAAATAGAGACCATCAAACACAATGTCTACAATCTACTAAACATCAAACACCATACTTTGAGTCATACAAATCACACGGATAGACATTTACACTCAGAAAAAAAGAAGTATAAGAATCAATAATATGAACAGACAGATCTCTTGTTAACGAACTGAAACTTATCGCTGTCAAGCTTATCTTTTTTTTCTTTTTCTATTTCTCTTTCTCACTGATACCTAAAAGGTGTCGTGGTTTATATTATTTGTCGTTCTTGAGCTGCTCGAACTGTCTGAATTAGTGATTTTCCTTTGTTGTTACATGTCTCTGTCACTGCATCTATCCATCTTCTTCTTTTCTCTTTTCACTGATACCTAAAAGGTGTCGTGGTTTATATCATTTGTCGTTCTTGAGCTGCTGGAACTGTTTGAATTAGTGATTTTCCTTTGTTGTCACATGTCTCTGTCACTGCATCTATCCATCTCCTTCTTTTCTCTTCTCACTGATACCTAAAGGTGTTGTGGTTATATCATTTGTCGTTCTTGAGCTGCTTGAATTGTCTGAATTAGTGATTTTCCTTTGTTGTTACATGTCTCTGTCACTGCATCTATCCATCTTCTTCTGGGTCTTCCTCTTGGTCTTTCTCCATGCATTCTCGAGAAGAACGCCCTTGATGGTGATTGGTGAGGATTCATTCTGACCAGGTGGCCAAACCATTTAAGTTGTTGTTGTTCTATATATTCTTGGCAGGGTTTTGTTTGTTCTTATGGTTTCATTTGGTATTCTATCTCTTCTGTTGTTAATCTATCAATCTATCTATCTATCTATCTATCTATCTATCTATCTATCTATCTATCTATCTATCTATCTATCTATCTATCTATCTATCTATCTATCTATCTATCTATCTATCTATCTATCTATCTATCTATCTATCTATCTATCTATCTATCTATCTATCTATCTATCTATCTATCTATCTATCTATCTATCTATCTATCTATCTATCTATCTATCTATATATCTATCTATCTATATGTCTGTCTGTCTGTCTGTCTGTCTGTCTGTCCGTCTCTGTCTCTCTGTCTGTCCGTCTGTCTCTCTGTCTCTCTGTCTGTATGTCTATCTATTGTCTGTCTATCTACGATACCATCATTAATCATAACCAGTTGGAATATCGAAACACGATCCGAATGAAAAACACAGCTCACGGTGTGCACAGAGCACTAAACTGACTAGCTCTAGCAGCAAATCCATGCGCTGTAATTTACCTGAATGAAACATGATGATAATGCCGGTGTAGTTTATTAATGAACTTCACGTGTAAGCTGCGGCAAACAGCGGCAACTGCAGCAGTCTTTGAACTATTCTTGTGGGTGGTTTCAAAAATCATTTCCGGTAATAAATTTGTCGCTTTAATCAATTGCTCCCGACAGAAAATCCTTAGCGGTGATCAGCCGCTAATAGCAGGATTCAGCTGTGATCACGTAGCAGCTAATGATACCAGGGATAATGTAGCGCACGTGAGAACAAAGACGGTCACTACTACGAGTCTAGTGATAAGGGTGTAAACGAGTATCTTTCGTGTCTTTTTTTGGTTTTGAATTTTAGCAGAATATCATCATCAAGTGGCTTGTATAGAGGGGCTTATCCTCGTTTCACCTTCTTCTTCTCATTCTTTCTTTTTCTATTCCTCTTTTTTCTCTTTCTCTTTTCTTCATCCTCTTCTTCTTCTTCATCTCCTTTTTCTGCTCCTTTTTCCTCTTTCTCTTGTTCTTCTTCTTTCTCTTTTTTCTTCCTTTTGTTCTTCTTTCTTCTTTTTCTCCCTCCTCTTCTTCCCCTCCTTATTTTTCTTCTTTTTTCTCTTTTCTTCTTTATCACTCCCTTCATCTTGTCCTTGATATTCTTCCTCCTCTCTTTCCTCCTCTTTTTCTCTTTCTCCTTGTTCTTCCTCTTTTTTCTATGTACCAATTATTTTTTTCTACTTCTTTCTTTTCCTCTTCATCACATAATCCAGGTGGGGTAGGTCGCTGGGACACCACTGACAGAAGTCGTCACCTTTCTCCATTTCTGTTTAAATTCAATCATCTCCATGACCTTCCAAGTCCAGTCCTGACAAATATTCCAAATAATGTCCCCTTCTCTATCCCTGTCTATCTCAACAATATCTCTCCTTTCACACCTTATAGACTAGTTTGTGCTACACCAGACACCTGGATACATGGATACATGGATGCATGGAAACATGGACACTTGGACACCTAGCACCTTAACACCTAGACACCTAGCACCTGGACACCTAGCACCTGAACACCTAGCACCTTAACACCTGGACACCTAGCACCTGGACACTTGGACACCTGAACACTTAGCACCTTAACACCTGGACACCTAGCACCTTAACACCTGGACACCTAGCACCTTAACACCTGGACACCTAGCACCTTAACACCTGGACACCTAGCACCATAACACCTGGACACCTAGCACCTGGACACTTGGACACCTGGACACCTAGCACCTTAACACCTGGACACCTAGCACCTAGACACTTGGACACCTGGACACCTAGCATCTTAACACCTGGACACCTAGCACCTGGACACTTGGACACCTGGACACCTAGCACCTTAACACCTGGACACCTAGCACCTTAACACCTGGACACCTAGCACCTTAACACCTTGACACCTAGCACCTTAACACCTGGACACCTAACTCCTGGACACTTGCACACCTGGACACCTAACACCTTAACACCTGGACACCTAGCACCTTAACACCTGGACACCCAGCACCTTAACACCTGGACAACTAGCACCTGGACACCTAGCACCTTAACACCTGGATACCTAGCACATGGACATTTGGACACCTGCACACTTAGCACCTTAACACCTGGACACATAGCACCTGGACACTTGGACACCTGGACACCTAGCACCTGGACACTTGGTCACCTGGACACCTAGCACCTGGACACTTAGCACCAGATACCTTGCACTTTAACACCTGGACACCTAGCACCTGGACACTTGGAGACTTGAACACCTGGACACCTAGCACCTTAACACCTGGACACCTAGCACCTTAACACCTGGATTCCTAGCACCTTAACACCTGGACACCTAGCACCTTAACACCTGAATACCTAGCACCTTATCACCTGGACACCTAACTCCTGGACACTTGGACCACCTGGACACCTAGCACCTTAACACCTGGACACCTAGCACCTTAACACCTGGACACCTAGCACATTAACACCTGGACACCTAGCACCTGGACACCTAGCACCTTAACACCTGGACAGCTAGCACATGGACATTTGGACACCTGCACACCTAGCACTTTAACACCTGGACACCTAGCACCTGGACACTTGGACACCTAGCACCTGGACACTTGGTCATCTGGACACCTAGCACCTGGGCACTTGGACACCTGGACACCTAGCACCTGGACACTTGGACACCTGGACACCTAGCACCTGGATACCTAGCACCTGGACACCTAGCACCTTAACACCTAGCACCTTAACACCTAGCACCTTAACACATGGACATATAGCTCCTAGACACCTAGCACCTTACCACCTAGCACCTTAACACCTAGCACCTTAACACCTGGAGACCTAGCACCTTGACACTTGGACACCTGGACACTAGCACCTGGACACTTGGACACCTGGACACCTAGCACCTGGACACTTGGACACCTGGACACCTAGCACCTAGACATCTAGCACCTTAACACCTAGCACCTTAACACCTGGACACATGGACACCTGGACTCTTAACACCTGGACACTTGGACACCGCACACCTGGACACTTGGAGACCGCACACCTGGACACCCAACACGTAGACACTTGAACGTCCGGCCGGACACATGGACATCTGGACACATTGACACTTAACACCTAGACACGTGGGCACCTGGATACATGGACATCTGACACATTGACACCTAACACCTAGACACGTTGACGCCTGGACACCTGGACATCGAATGTGCTTTGAGGATTAACATTGAAATGTAAACTTCAAGTGGAAAACAAAAACTATTTGGAGAAAAGGAAAAAAAAATGGTAATAGGTTAAACCTTTAAGTGATTCATCATCATCATCATCATCATCATCATCATCATCATCAAGTGCCTTCTCCGCAACGAAGGTTGGCTACCATGGATCGTCATTGTACTCTGTTTCTTGCTTTGATGGTGCAGGTTGTCATAGGTTGACTTGTCCATCTTTTGATGTTACTTGTCTATGTTAGTCTTGGTCTGCTTCTGCCTCTTTTACCTTGTAATTTCCCTTCCAATATTACTTTTAGTAGGCTGTTGTGTCTTTTAACATGCCCCAAAAAAATTCATTTGTCTTGTCTTAATTGTATTTAGTAGTTCTCTTTTTATTTTCAGTTGTTTTAAAACTTCATCGTTTGTTTTCTTTTCTTTCCATCCAATTCTACATATTCTTCTATAAATCCACATTTCAAAGGTTTCAATTTTCTATTCTGTTTTCTTGTCTAATGTCCATGTTTCTGCACCATACAGGAATATTGAGAAGATGTAACATTTTGCTATTCTTAGTTTTAGCCCTGGTGTTATTTGTTTTGTTGTTAGTATATTTTTCATGGCATTAAAATTACTTTTTGCCATACCTATTCTTTTATTTATTTCAGTTCTACATTTTCCATCATTGGTTATAGTATGTCCCAGGTAGTTGTAACTCTGGACTGTCTCCAGATGTGTTCCCTCAACTGTGATATTTAATTGTAGGTCCTGAGAATTACGTTATTAATAGACGAAAAAAAATTTAACGACGTTTCGGCCCAATATGCCCTCAGCAGGAACAAACAAACAACACCCAACTTTGAGCGAACTGTTCACGCTGAATGCCTATTGATCCGAAACGTCATTTGCGTGGACCATTATAAATCTATTTTCATTTCATTTCTATTTCACATCCAGCTTTACTGCTGCCTCGCATTTTTATGCCTTGCACACAACCACTCCCCCCCCCCCCTCCCACACCCCCGCACAAAAAAAAATATAAAAATGATTAATGGTTAACTCGAAACTTCACGACGAATAGGGTTTATACTTTTGGAGCCAATATTTTTGAATATCCATATTTGTGAAAGTCCATATTTTTGAATATCCATATTTGTGAAAGTCCATATTTTTGAATATCCATATTTGTGAAAGTCCATATTTTTGAATATCCATATTTGTGAAAGTCCATATTTTTGAATATCGATATTTGTGAAAGTCCATATTTTTAAATATCCATATTTGTGAAAGCTCATATTTTTGAATGTCCATATTTGTGAGTACCCATGTTAGTGAATGTTCATATTTTTTAATGTCTATATTTGTGAATTCCCATATTTGTGAAAGCTCATATTTTTTAATGTCCATATTTTTTAATGTTCATATTTTTTAATGTCCATATTTGTGAGTACCCATGTTAGTGAATGCTCATATTTTTTATGTCTATTTTTGTGAATTCCCATATTTGTGAAAGCTCATATTTTTGAATGCCCATATTTTTTAATGCTCATATTTTTGTATGCCCATATTTTTTAATACTCATATTTTTGAATGTCTATATTTTTTAATGCTCATATTTTTGAATGTCTATAATTTTTAATGCTCGTATTTTTGAATGCCCATATTTTTTAATGCTCATGTTTTTGAATGCCCTTATTTTTGAATGCTCATATTTTTGAATGCCCATATTTTTTAATGCTCATATTTTTTAATGTCTATTTCTTTTAATGCTCATATTTTTGAATGTCTATATTTTAGTGCTCATATTTTTGAATGCCTATATTTGTGAATGTCCACCTTTAATTTTTATTGGTGGCTTGTCAGCAAAACGCCAGGTCGATAACTATTTCCCTGACAAACCCAGAATTACTTACGGCTGGGTGAACCTACTAGCTGTTTGTCTTTGTTCGATTGTGACCTCTTAGCTTACTTATTGAGCATTTTCTGTAGCATTTTGATTTGAATTAATTCATTTTCTTCCCAGCTGTTTGCGACATTGTCCATGATTTACGACTATATATATATGGCCCTTTTCGTCTTGTCAGACGGTCTAGTGGAGGCTATTGCGTATTTTTTTGAGGTATTGTTTTTGCCGAACAGCTTCTCTCGTGGCTAATTCTACCAATGTTTGACAAACACACGCGGTCACATAATGAACAGGTCAGGCTCGCTGGTCCACAGGGTTTACCATCCTTTTTCATGAGTCTCTTCTCTTCTAAGTCCTGTCTTAGAACAGTCTCAAATGTTGTTATACCGTTCCTTATACGTGCTCTCCATGATGTGCGATCACTTGCCAGATGTTGCCAGTCGTTTTCACAGATGGAGAAGTCTTTCAGAGATGATTTGCAGATATCTCTATATCGTAGTTTAGCTCTGCCGATTTGTCGTTTTCCGTGTTTTAGCTCGCCATATAGTATTTGCCTAGGAATGCGTTTTTCTTCCATCCGTTGGACATGCCCCAGCCATCTTAGCCTTCGGGTACTGAACATCGACATGATTGTTAGGGTCTTAGCACGTTGCAGGACAGTTAAGTTGGTTATTTTGTCTTGCCATTTGATGTGCATTATTTTGCGGAGACATCGCATGTGGAAGACATTTAGTCTTTTTTCCTGGTTTGAGTATGTTGTCCAGGTTTCGGATCCATATAGTAGTGTGCTAAGCACACAAGTTTGATATATTAGGAGTTTAGTCTTTTGAGTTAGTTTCGTGTTGTTCCATGCCCTTTTTGTGAGTTTGCCGAAGGTCGTAGCTGCCTTACCAATTCGACAGTTTATTTCTTCATCAAGAGAGATGGTTTGCGTAACTGTGGATCCAAGATATGTAAATTTCTGTACTGATTCTAGTGGGCAGTCTTTTAGAGTAATAGATATAGGTTTGAAGTCACCTTGATTTAGTATTACTGTCTTCTGAACATTAATTGACAGTGAAAAAAGGTCGCATGCTTTATCCAGGTTGTTGATCAGCGACTGTAGGGTGGCCTCACTATGAGCGACTAGGGCTGCA
The DNA here is from genome assembly GCA_032433765.1 of Megaustenia siamemsis. Lineage (NCBI taxonomy): Eukaryota > Metazoa > Mollusca > Gastropoda > Stylommatophora > Ariophantidae > Megaustenia > Megaustenia siamemsis. Next base: position 5,741,852 of record JAVIAB010000104.1, read on the forward strand.
TATTTACGACTACATGTTGCTATAAATGGCTGTGACCACATTTACCACAACAACCCCTGCTCTTCCTCCTCTTTACTTCCTCATTTGCCTTTCAGCGTCGAGGGGAGATAAAAAAAAATTGCGTCCTTTTGCTATTCTGTTCGCCTCTGCTGCTGTTATGTTTCCTAATGTTTTGTCAACCAATCATTTTCGTGGTCGACCCTTGGGTCTGGTGTTCTTGCAACGTTTATTGAAGGCTGCTTGTGTTGTGTCTTGATCTTTCTGCCTTGTCATGTGTCCGAATCATTCTCTCTGTTGTTTCTTTATATATTCTATGGCGGGGACTATTCCTAGCTTTTTTCTCAGTTTTTCATTTCTGATCTTATCTCTCAGACTGTTTCCTGTCATTCGTCTGACACATTTAATCTCAGTAGAGGTTATTTTTCTTATTGTTCTTGCATCTAGGGTCCAGGTCTGGCACAAAGGTGGGATGACGGTTAATGTAAAGATTAACAGTTCCTGCTCGCAAGTCTTAACACATCACAGACTAAAGGAAATTCCTAAATACTTTCAATGGGGCGTGTCATTATTTTTAACCGTTTATTGATTGGTCAGGTAGGTCCAATTCTGCGCGTGTTCCTTTATTAGATTGTACTTATAGAATTTGATTATAGGGAAATGAATATCCGTCTTAACGAACCTGTGGTAGCATTAAATTAAAATGAATTCATAGTCCACACTTATCTATTCGTCCACACATAGTGCGTGCGGTTCACACTTCACTTCCGTTAGATCTATATCCGTCGTAATTTGATAAGTGTATCTTACCTACTTTTGAGAGTAATAGTTTGCGAGGTCCTATTCTGTAGCAATGGTACAAATGATAACTGTGATTATTTCTTTAACGCATTTGTAACGTCATTACTCTTTCTTTGTGTCAACTTTAGTTCATTACAATCCTATAATGTCATTTATGTTCTATCATCTCATCATCATGTGCCACACCGGTTGGCGTAGGCGATCATGTCCCTCCACAATCTTCTATCCACTGTGCATCGTATCAGTTCTGTTGTTGACTGTTTTCCATGCCATGACACCAAGCTATCCAGTATTTTCTCTCTTTGTCGCCCGCGATCTCTCTTTCCTTTTATTTTGCCAGTTGTAACCAAGTATTCCAACTTACCTCTTCTCATGATGTGCCAGAAAAATGTTGATTGCTTCTTTCTGATGTTTTTAAGAGTTCCCTTTTTGTGTTGGCCTCTTTGAGAACTTCCTCATTGGTCTTTTTAGCTGTCCAGGGAACTTTCAACTTTCTTCTGAGAAATGTCATCTCTGTGGCTTCTAATTGTCTTTTCATTTGTTTGCTTATTGTCCTTTATTCGCTTCTCTAGGACAGAATTGGTTCTACATAGCACTGATGAACATTTCTCACTTCTATTGATATAGATTTATATTATATTTTTAATTTTCTGAAATGCTAGTTTGGCCTGAGCTATTCTGCTTTTTATTTCTGTGGTGCATCTTCCATCTGATGTTATTATTGTGCCCAAGTATTTGAAACGTTGCACTTGTTTCAGATTTGTCCTATTTATTTTTATGCTGCATGATGGTGATGATTGTTTCTTCGATATGACCATTACTTCTGTTTTCATAATATTCAAACTGAGACCTTTCTTGTTGCTTTCTTCTACTATTATGTCTATCATTCAAACTGAGACCTTTCTTGTTGCTTTCTTTTACTGTTATGTCTATCATTGCTTATAGTTCGTTGGAACCCCCTGATAAATTTGAAGCAAACTGAAGTGAAACATAAACTTAAAAAAAAAAAACGATGTTACAACGTTCTAAGAAACATCAAAATAAGCAGGCAAAGGACGCAAGAACACATTTTTAAAATTTAAAAAATTTCTTTTTAATAGCGTTCGCCAGCTTTGACCTCTGACGAAGTCCCTAGAGATTAGGAACATGATTTTGCGTGTTAATCCGTTTTCCCTGGCACCCGTATGCACAGGGGTCTATCGCTGTAGAGGCAGATGTAGAAGGGGGAGGAGTGAAGATAGTAATTGAATAAATAAAGACGAGAGAACAAGGTCAAGGAGAAAAAGGAAAAAGACATTAAGACGAAGTCACGAGAAAAAAATAAAGAGACTATGGGTCGAAATTCACTTGCAAAACGTGAAAGCCATGTCCAGAAGTGAGTGGGCAGACAGACGCGTAGGAAGTCAATTTTGATTGGCTGATAAGACTGAGGTTTAAAAAGTAAATACAAAAGATCGACAAGCACTTTCGTACCGACACTTGGAGAAATGTAGTCGGCAGGAGCACATACAACCTCTATGTCTCGAGGCCAGCGTCTTGCCTCGATACCAACCAGTCCCCCACAAGAACAGTTGAGATATGGCCAACCAGCCAAAAGACATCTTGTTCATTCTGCGGTCTTCTCAACATTCCTGTATGCTCCAGAAACATGAACATTAGACAAGAAAACACAACAGAAAATTTAATCCTTTTAAATGTGCATTGATAAAAGAATTGGAAGAATTTGATAGAAAGAACAGAAAACTAACGATGAAGTCTTAAAACAACTAAAAATTAAAAGATAACTACTAAACACAATTGAAACAAGGCAAGTACAATTTTTGGGGCATTTTAAAAGACACAGCAGCCTACTAAAGGTAGTCTTGGAGGGGAAGATACCACGACTAACTGTGTTTTATATTTTCGGAATTGGAGTCAAAAGCGATGTCCTAACACCATCAAGCGCTATACATTTTAAATAAAATGAGGATCATCATTTTCAGGAGGACGTGAACTTCCGGTCAATATGGTGGATAGACGGCAGGGACCATTGAAGGCTATGTCTGAAAAGTGTTCCTTGTTGCAGTTTCTTCATATTCCAAGTCCGGCTTGTTGCAGGAGCTACTGAGTTAAGTGATCTGTTCAAACGCTGAGCTGTGTGTTTCATCCGTTTTAATCATGTTTCTATATTCCAATTGTTTGCAATGAACGATGATATCATATGACAAACAACAGTTGGCTGTGTTCACTTTTTGTGCGGTTTCGCCTTAGTCCTTTTGGCGTGTGCTGAGACTGCTATGATGAGAACTACAGCTACCTTTCCTTGTTTGGGAGATGAGATATTAATTCGGATGATTCCACTGGCACGGGCGGTTGAGCAATTATGGATTTTAATTTGTTTGCAGTGAGGGCCTTCCATAACCATAACCTGAACCCTTACAGTCCTGAGTCCTACGTCCTACCTCTACACCAACCAGCCCACTTCCCCTTCCCTGAAAAATATAGTTGTGAGGAGCGCTCTGTTTTCTTCTGATGTAATTACATCATTGGCAAATATTCATTATATTCTCACCGAACGTATCTACAGCTCTGTTTGTGCAGGGCAACCAGAGTAGAGGAATTACGGTAAACACAGAAATGTAACATCAAATAGAGGTCGTGCGGTTAAAGAAATAATGGAGATAGATAGTTCATTATATTTGAAGAATTTAGACGAGTGGTGTTTTGACATCAAAGACACAAAATGAAATTTCACAAAATATACCATTGCGGAATAAATAAAAATTCTGAATTTTTTTTATGTTTCTTGTATTTAAAATTTAAAGAGTTCTTAAATGTTTTGTAGAGCCAGTCTTAACATATGGATGTGAAACATTGACAATAGGATAACAGAAAAGAAAATCACTTGAGGCTGTAGAAATGTGGTTGTACAGAAGAATGTTGAGAATACCATGGACGTCTAACAAACGCAATGAAAACGTTCTGAAAGAGGCCATAGTAAAAAGAGAGAGCTAATTTCCAATATTAGGAAGAAACAATCATCATTTTTCGTCCATGTAATGAGAAGAGAACAACTGGAATATATTGTAACAACTGGGAAAATTGAGGGACGAAGAGAGAGAGGGGAGCAAAGCGAAAAGATACCAGACAGCTTAAGAGAATGGCTTGGCAAAAGGTCAACAACAGAAATGATAAATAACTGTCGAGATCGAAAGTTATGGAGAGACATGATCTCCTAAGCCAGAAGGCTTGGTACTTAATGATGATGATTTTTAAAATGGAAATAATTATTGTTTCCCACAATGATATGTTGGGTGTCCGGTTAGCGCAACAGCCGGGGTTCGTAATCCTGGCGAGGACACCTGGGTTTTACTAATTCCCTAAAAATTAGTAGGAGCCGCGATAGCTCAGTGGTTAGTGAACTGGACTACTACGGACAAGGGTAGGGTTCGATCCCAACCGACGGCTCCGGGTTCACCCAGCCTTAAATGGGTACCGGATTTTTTCTGGGAAAGTAAAAGCAGCACGGGCGTAATACCGACCACATTACCCCAAAAATCATGTGCTGAAGGTCTGTAAAATATAGGGTCACTAACACCATATTTCCCTATACGCCACTTGGCGTGACGGGGGGTACTTTACTTTTTACTTTTTTACAATGATATGTTGTAGTCTACAAAAATGGCGTGTCAAAATCTGATCCCATTGATTGATTGGTCGGGACGATAGAGCACTGACATCTCTGCGTATATTTCCATTCTGTATTTAGTTATCGGATCGTGCAAAGTTAACTAAATGAACTTCAGAAAGAACATAATTTCATCTTCTTCCATTTTAGTTCCCTGTTGGAGCATAGGTTTTCAGTAAACGCTATCCAAGCCGTTCTGTTTTCTTCCATTTTTTTAACTTCAGTCCATGTCTTCTCCAAAGATATTCAGTTTCTCCTCACCAGGGGATTCTAACAGAAAGGCCTGTCTTGAAATACTCTCAGTTGGCTTCCGCAGTGTGTGTCCTATCTATCTATCTATCTATCTATCTATCTATCTATCTATCTATCTATCTATCTATCTATCTATCTATCTATCTATCTATCTATCTATCTATCTATCTATCTATCTATCTATCTATCTATCTATCTATCTATCTATCTATCTATCTATCTATCTATCTATCTATCTATCTATCTATCTATCTATCTATCTATCTATCTATCTATCTATCTATCTATCTATCTATCTATCTATCTATCTATCTATCTATCTGTCTATCTGTCTATCTGTCTGTCTGTCTGTCTGTCTGTCTGTCTGTCTGTCTTGTTATTTCGAGCCAAAGACAGGAAGTAGAGTAGAAATTCTGGACTACCCATGTCCGACTATCAAGTGTCAGACTTTGCACACCATCCACATTGTCATATATGACACTTATCATCGAGTGCCTTCTCCGCAACGAAGGTTGGCTACCATGGAGCGCCATTCTGCTCTGTCTCTTGCTTTGATGGTGCAGGTTGTCATAGGCTGATTTGTCCATCTCTGGGTGTTACTTGTCCATGTTAATCTTGGTCTGCCTCTGCCTCTTTTACCTTGTATTTTCTCCTCCAGGATTACTTTTAGTAGGCTGTTGTGTTTTGTAACATGGCCCATAAATCGCATTTGTCTTGTTTGAATTGTGATTAGTAGTTCTCTTTTCATTTTTAGCTGTTTAACACTACAAATGACACTGCAGACATTAATACTCCCAAACACCTGTTATGTAATTGTTGACATCAGACCGTGATCTCCGCCTTTTCCAATTATGTTTTTACAACGGTGATTTCCTTTCTCAAATTCAAATCCCACTGATGAGTCTGCGGGTTGATAGATAAGGAGTTGGACCAGCTCCGCTTCACTGCTCACGACGAGAACAGTTAGTTTGTATTCGCTGATCGCTGTCAACGCATGCCTCTCGTTCAGCCTCCGACCTCACCAAATCTTACTCCATCCATCCCTCGTGTAACATGTAATTGCATCCATCCTATCATTACATCTATCTCAGGACCGGCTCTGTCCGGCCAAAAATCGAACATATAAAAAAGAAAACAAAACAGAAAACCCGCTGCGGCCGTCAAACAGTTGGGCTGAAGCTTGTTTACAACGCAGAACAATTGATCTTCTTAGAGAAAGATACAAATACTGGCCGTCCAAAACTAGAAACCGCGGGGAATTAATGGATTTCTTATTTACAAGAAATTAAGTTTAAGGATTTGTAAACCGGACACTAAATATTTGCTCATCGGGGAGACGTTTAGGCCAAGGGAGGTTATTAGCTCTTGCGACAGTCAGTATTTATGAGAAAGGAGAACAGGGCAGTAGAGAGTTATCTTTCCATTTATTTCATGATCTGGTAACAAGATTGAGTTATTGAGTTATTAGCGGGTCATCATCATTGCACTCGGAACATGTCCATAGGTGCTCAGATCCCCTCCTAAGCAAGTCCCGCAGTGTCCAGCGACTGACGACTCCAGTTCTGTGTTGGTTGATAAGTCTTCTTAAACGCCCACTAAGTTTCCGGCTGTGCCCATCTTAACTCCCATCTCTTTCATCCGAAGGAGTGACGTGGACTCATGGTTGTCGAAGTCCTGTGCTCTTCCCACATCTCGGAGGGCATTGATACTGTCCTCCCTATCCATTGGTTGACCGTACTCAACGACAGCGCAGCTAGCCAACCTGTCCGCTCTTTCATAATTATTGTCGTCATTTTTTAATTTGTCGCTCAAAGTCGACGCTGTGAATGGTCTAGACCCACGTGTACTCACTCAGTCGCACTGTCCAGAACCCGTTTCCACGTTGTAGACTGGCTAACTCCAGTCAACTAGCTCTACGGCATGTGAATACACAGTGAGCTTTTTTATTTTCTGCATTTAGACGCACACATAACTGAAATTACACTTCACTGACAACGAATCGTTGGAAATACACTCATCGCCATCATCATCATGTGTCATACCGACTGGCGTAGGCGATCATGTACTTCTACAATCTTCTATCCACAGTGCATCGCATCAGTTCTGTTGTTGACTGTTTTCCATGTCATGACACCAAGCTATCCAGTATTTTCTCTCTTTGTCGTCCGCGATCTCTCTTTCCTTGTATTTTACCAGTTGTAACCAAGTATTCCAACTTTCCTCTTCTCATGATGTGCCAGAAAAATGTCGATTGTTTCTTTTTGATGTTTTTTAAGAGCTCCCTTTTTGTGTTGGCCTCTTTGAGAACTTCCTCATTGGTCTTTTTTACCTGTCCAGGGAACTTTCAACATTCTTCTGAAAAATCCCATCTCTAAAAAAACACACTACCATCTTGGTAAAATGATGTTCATTTGTTTTTTTTGTGTGTTTACTTTTCAGTCTCTTAGAGTTGTTGTCATTGTTGTCCTGTTACAAGTAAGGTGATGTACACATTTATCTTGAGGAGATAGCTGTTAATTTTGGGTATGGTGCTTGCCTTACAACCTGAGGTACTCGGTTCAAACCGCGCTTGCAGTGATTGCGTTGTTTTCTTGTTCTGTGGCTCCTGCCCACATTGTTCTTGAGATCTAGTACCTACTCCTATCTGAAGCGGATGCTTATCGTCTCGCATTCAAGTGACTCCTGCCCACTTTGTTGTTGAGATCTAGTACCTATTCCTATTGGAAGCGGATGTTTCTAAGTCTCGTATCAAATGACTCCTGCCCACTTTGTTGTTGAGATCTAGTACCTACTCCTATCTGAAGCGGATGCTTATCGTCTCGCATTCAAGTGACTCCTGCCCAATTTGTTGTTGAGATCTAGTACCTACTCCTCTCTGAAGCTGATGCTTATCGTCTCGCATTCAAGTGACTCATGTCCACATTGTTGTTGAGATCTAGTACCTACTCCTATCTGAAGCGGATGCTTATCGTCTCGCACTCAAGTGACTCCTGCCCACTTAGTTGTTGAGATCTAGTACCTACTCCTATCTGAAGCGGATGCTTATCGTCTCGTACTCAAGTGACTCATGTCCACATTGTTGTTCAGATCTAGTACCTACTCCTATCTGAAGCGGATGCTTATCGTCTCGGACTAAAGTGACTCCTGTCCACATTGTTGTTGAGATCTAGTAACTATTCCTATCGGAAGCGGATGCTTATAAGTCTCGTACTCAAGTGACTCCTGCCCACATTGTTGTTGAGATCTAGTACCTATTCTCATCGGAAGCGGATGCTTATCAGTCTCGTACTCATGTGACTCCTCTCCACATTGTTGTTGAGATATAGTACTTATTCCTATCGGAAGCGGATGCTTATCAGTCTCGTACTCAGGTTGTATATATAAATAGCCCTTAGCAGTAATCGAAAACGTTTTGCCGCGTCAAGAATCCGCATCTTCTTCATCTTTTAACATTTGTGGGTCGTTGGGGCGATACTCGTTGGAGTGGTAGTTGTTGGAACAATAATCGTTGGAATGACAGTCGTCGGATGGTCGTTGGAGTGATAGTCGTTGGAGTTATAGACGTTGGACTGACAGTCGCTGGAGCAACAGTCGTTTGGAATATCAGTCGTTGGAATATCAGTCGTTGAGTCTTAGTCGTTGGAGTGTCAGTCGTTGGAGCAACATTCATTGGAGGAACAGTCGTGTGAGTATTAGTCGTGTGAGTATTAGTCGTGTGAGTATTAGTCGTGTGAGTATTAGTCGTGTGAGTATTAGTCGTGTGAGTATTAGTCGTGTGAGTATCAGTCGTTTTGGAGTATCAGTCGTGTGAGTATCAGTCGTTTTGGAGTATCAGTCGTGTGAGTATCAGTCGTGTGAGTATCAGTCGTGTGAGTATTAGTCGTGTGAGTATTAGTCGTGTGAGTATTAGTCGTGTGAGTATTAGTCGTGTGAGTATTAGTCGTGTGAGTATTAGTCGTGTGAGTATTAGTCGTGTGAGTATCAGTCGTGTGAGTATTAGTCGTGTGAGTATTAGTCGTGTGAGTATTAGTCGTGTGAGTATTAGTCGTGTGAGTATTAGTCGTGTGAGTATTAGTCGTGTGAGTATCAGTCGTTTTGGAGTATCAGTCGTGTGAGTATCAGTCGTTTTGGAGTATCAGTCGTGTGAGTATCAGTCGTGTGAGTATCAGTCGTGTGAGTATTAGTCGTGTGAGTATTAGTCGTGTGAGTATTAGTCGTGTGAGTATTAGTCGTTTTGGAGTATCAGTCGTGTGAGTATCAGTCGTGTGAGTATTAGTCGTGTGAGTATTAGTCGTGTGAGTATCAGTCGTTTTGGAGTATCAGTCGTGTGAGTATCAGTCGTGTGAGTATCAGTCGTGTGAGTATCAGTCGTTTTGGAGTATCAGTCGTGTGAGTATTAGTCGTGTGAGTATTAGTCGTGTGAGTATCAGTCGTGTGAGTATCAGTCGTGTGAGTATCAGTCGTGTGAGTATCAGTCGTGTGAGTATCAGTCGTGTGAGTATCAGTCGTGTGAGTATCAGTCGTGTGAGTATCAGTCGTGTGAGTATCAGTCGTTTTGGAGTATCAGTCGTGTGAGTATCAGTCGTGTGAGTATTAGTCGTGTGAGTATCAGTCGTGTGAGTATCAGTCGTGTGAGTATCAGTCGTTTTGAGTATCAGTCGTGTGAGTATTAGTCGTGTGAGTATTAGTCGTGTGAGTATCAGTCGTGTGAGTATCAGTCGTGTGAGTATCAGTCGTGTGAGTATTAGTCGTGTGAGTATTAGTCGTGTGAGTATTAGTCGTGTGAGTATCAGTCGTTTTGAGTATCAGTCGTGTGAGTATCAGTCGTGTGAGTATCAGTCGTGTGAGTATCAGTCGTTTTGGAGTATCAGTCGTGTGAGTATTAGTCGTGTGAGTATCAGTCGTGTGAGTATCAGTCGTGTGAGTATCAGTCGTGTGAGTATTAGTCGTGTGAGTATTAGTCGTGTGAGTATCAGTCGTGTGAGTATTAGTCGTGTGAGTATCAGTCGTGTGAGTAATAGTCGTGTGAATATCAGTCGTGTGAGTATCAGTCGTTTTGGAGGAACAGTCGTGTGAGTATCAGTCGTGTGAGTATTAGTCGTGTGAGTATTAGTCGTGTGAGTATTAGTCGTGTGAGTATTAGTCGTGTGAGTATTAGTCGTGTGAGTATCAGTCGTGTGAGTATCAGTCGTGTGAGTATTAGTCGTGTGAGTATCAGTCGTGTGAGTATTAGTCGTGTGAGTATTAGTCGTGTGAGTATCAGTCGTGTGAGTAATAGTCGTGTGAATATCAGTCGTGTGAGTATCAGTCGTGTGAGTATCAGTCGTGTGAGTATCAGTCGTGTGAGTATCAGTCGTGTGAGTATCAGTCGTTTTGGAGTATCAGTCGTTTTGGAGTATCAGTCGTTGGAGCAACAGTCGTTGTAGTGTCAGTCGTTGGAGTCTCAGTCGTTGGAGCAACAGTCATTTGAGTATCATTCGTTGGAGCCACAGTCATAGTAGTAACAGTCGTTGCAGTGCAAGTCGTTGGAGCTACAGTCAATGGACAGCTAGATGGAGTCATGAATACATGGGAGAAGATATTATAATTTATAGAGTAAATGAATTTGTGGAGGTACACGCACATTATCTACTTCGCTCGTAGTATGTGGTATTGAAGATACACACGATTTTGTTGATCACAACTTGCCAGGTTAAAAGGGAGCATTAATTCGTCCAAGCTGGCACAATGTCAACTGTGTCAGTTTTGTAATAATAATTTCTTTTTTATAGATGAACAACCAAAGTTAAAATTCTTCTAACAAAACAAACATTTGATTTGCAGCCAAAGATTACAGATTTGGCTTTCCACGACGAATGAGATTTTTTGTTATCTTTTTCTACATCCAATCAGATTATGTTTTCATTTAATCGGATAGCTGAATTAGCTCTAAAACACAACTAGCTTCTATGTATATTGATCTCTATATCTCTCTTTCTTTCCATCGAGAAAGATATCTTGAATCTTAAATGTCCCTTATGATAGATAGATAACCTTCCATTGATGATTTATGAAATTACAAAACAACAATCATCATCATCAAGTACCATGCCCGCTGGCGTAGGATGGTCCTTTCAAGATCAGAGAGGGATTCACTTGCACATCGCGTAATATCATTTATGCCATCATCTGCAAGAGATGCAAGTTAACCTACATCGGTCAATCTGGTCGTCGGATCGGCGATAGGTGCCGAGAACATTTATACGACATCACCCAAGAAGCTGGCACTCCTGTAGCTGCCCACTTTAACTCGAGTGGCCATCACGGTATAGCAGATGTCTGGGTCACGGGCTTAGTATCATGCTCTTCTGATCACCATAGTCGTCTCACTCTTGAGCACCGTCTGATCGCTCGCTGGGGTTGCCTCGCCCCTCGTGGCATCAATGTATCCCAGTCCCTCTGAGGACCCATCTTCCTCTGTACCCTTCTCCCACCCCTACTCTTCTTCTCATCTCATATTTATGCTCATCTGCTCCTTGTCTTCACCCCTATCCTTCTGTACCCTTCCATCTCCCCCCCCCTTCTTTTTCTTTTCTGCATATTACCTTTTTATCCTTCTCCTCCTCATCGCTTTCTCCGTTTCCCCTCTTCCTTTCCTCTCCAGGCACTCCTGCCAGCGTATTATTCTCTGTGTATCCCCTCCGCTTCTCATCCTATCTTTTACCTGTCCTCCTCTGATGTATACTCCTCTTTGTATATATATATTCCTAGTATCCTCCTCAGTCTCTCTTTTCCCTACTTCTTTTCCTCGCTGGGCCCTACTTCTTTCGTTCCTTCTTTCTTTCACTTCCTCTCCTCATATTCCCCATTCCGGACTCTCTCAGTCCTTTTCATTTCTCCCCCCCCCCTTCTTGTTAGGCCCCGTTATTTCTTGTTACCTTATATTCCCCCCTTCCCTCTTTTTTCTTGTACGACATTAGCTGTAGAAGCTGTTGTTTGGGTTTCTAGTTCTTTCTTCAGGTGCATGAACTCTGGTCAGTCATAGCCTCGTTTCCATTTTCCCGCCTCGGGAGGTCCTTTTGTAGTCATTCTTTCGTTTGGTTCCCGGCGGATTAACCAGTCGATCAAGCTAAGTGATTCTGTATTTTATATTTTAATTATACATATATTCTCATATTCTTTCTATATTCTTATCTTAGCTCTCTTCTTTTTTATTTTTTCATCATCCTACTTTTTCTTTTCTCTCCTCTTCTTCCGATAGGGAGCGCGTGGCCGTGCGGCTAAAACCACTGTTCCGCTAGCTGAAAAGCCGACGTTCGGTGTTCGAAGCCCGCGGTAGACAGAAAGGATTTTTTCTATCGGGGGTGAAATAAAAATCCTGAGTCTCACACGTCGTGGCGACTGCTTGACCAAGCGGCCTTTATTTCTCTGGTCGAGGTTGCCCCTCGTCATACACCAGCAATGGTACTATGTGACGTAAAGATAGTTTTTTTTCTTCCGATCATGTATTTATAGGTAATTGTGTTTCATCGTTTGTTTTCGTTGTCCTTGAACTCTGAAAAAGGCCCCTAGCCGAAACGTCAGTATTGTGTTGTGTTCCTCCCTTGTGAAGCTGTCTTCATACCTTGTTCTACACTCCTCACCACTGGTCTCTCTGTAAAGAATATACCTTTTTTTAACCATTTTATTTTTAAATGACCAGTGTGTGAAGCGACTTGTAGTGGTAGCTGCAGCGATTGTAACTGAAGCATAAAAGTTGGAGTTGAAATACCAGCCGTACACGAGTAACATGACAATGGAGGTGATGGCAATGACCTGGGCATTCATCTGGTTAGAGTCACAAGACTACTACACCCACACCTGTATACTGAGTGATTCGATGAGCATGATAAAAAAAAGTGGAGACAGGCTTTGTACATATGCAATGGTTAGAGTCATTGGAGAAGTCAAAAATATGTAAGGTCACATTTGTCTACGTCCTTGGACATACTGAAGTACGGGGAAATGAAAGAGCGGACAGGTTGGCTAGCTGCGCTGTCGTTGAGGACGGGCAACCAATGGGTCGGGCGGACATCATCAATGTCCTTCGGGAAGTGGGAAAGACAACCATGAGTCCACGTCACTCCTTCGGATGAAAAAGATGTGAGTTAAGATGGGCACTGCCAGAAACGAGAAACTTAGTGGCCGTGTAAGAAGACTTATCAACAAATACAGAACTGGAGTCGTCAGTCGCTGGATACTGAGGGAATTGCTGAGGAGGGGATCTGAGCACCTATGGACATGTTCGGAGTGCAATGATGATGACCCGCAAATAACTCAATAACTCAATAACAATAACTCAATAACAATAACTCAATAACAATAACTCAATAACAATAACTCAATAACCAGCCGTACACGGTAACACAGAGATTTGGATTGAACTGAAGGATCGGAACAATAAAGGTTGTGTTGCCGTTACAAGAGACGCCCTGAATCAAGTATTGGAGGAAATGGACTATCGACTAGAAATCTGACTTGTCATGAACGGCGCCCATATTGAATCTTGGTAAGATTGGATATGAATCATCATCATCGAGTGCCTTCTCCGCAACGAAGGTTGATAACCATGGATCGCCATTCTACTCTGTTTCTTGCTTTGATGGTGCAGGCTGTCATAGATTGATTTGTCCATCTTTTGATGTTACTCGTCCATGTTAGTCTTGGTCTGAATTTGTTACCTTGTATTTTCCCTTCCAATATTACTTTTAGTAGGCTGTTGTGTCTTTTAACATGCCCCAAAAATTGTCATTTATCTTGTCTTAATTAATTGTATTTAGTAGTTCTCTTTTTATTTTCAGTTGTTTTAAAACGTCATCGTTTGTTATCTTTTCTTTCCATCCAATTCTACCTATTCTTCTATAAATCCACATTTCAAAGGCTTCAATTTTCGGTTCTGTTTTCTTGTCTAATGTCCATGTTTGATTGGATATGAAACATTTAGATTACATGACTTTAGTATTAAAGGGATATTCATATCACAGCAGGGATACCGGCAACAATTTATTGAAAAAGGTACATTATTTTTCGGACACCCTGTATTTTAATAAACGTATTGTTATCTTTATATAGTTCTTCATTTACCTACTTCCCATATTAGTATATCCTCTAATCTTGCTTTCTTCATGCGTAGAGGGCCTCGGTAGCTTAGTTGGGAAAACCACCCGACATGGCTACCGACGTACGGATAATCCGTGTTCCATTCCCACTGGAGGCAGTGTGAGTTGTACTAGTGTTTAGATAAAAAAAACTCATACCTCAGCGGTCGACCCAGCCGCTGGTAGAAATTGGTATCCAGGGTAGTACTCTGGGAAGGTGATGGATGCCGCCTCGCATAGTGAGTTTCGATGCTTCAAGCGACACTGTTAAGAAGTCTACGAACACTTCTGGATAGGCTGCCGAGTACATATAAATGAAAACTCGCGTGGTAAGGCGCTGATTGAGGTCTGGTAATTCAAATTTACTTTACTCTTCGCGCGTGCGCTGCCGGGTCTCGAAAGATGAGTAAAGAATTGTAGGGCGGTACCCTATCAGGCATGTTCATAAGAGGCGACTAAGGAGGTTTGTGCATGGGACTGGCTATGCTGTACTGTAACAAAATATGCTACATTAGCTTCACAAGCATGGACAAGTCTAAGAAAAAAAAAGTAAATCCGCTTTCCAGGAAAGATAAGAGATCACTGTAGGAATGAGGACACATGGGAACAGAGATGAAGATGATGGGGAAGTCATGGAATAATCTTAAAATAATGGCAAGAAACAAAACAGCTTGTGAAGTGTTTGTTGAAGACCTATGCTCTACAGAGAGCTGAAAGTTTTGTTGAAGACCTACGCTCCACAGGGAGCTGAAAGTGTTTGTTGAAAACCTACGCTCCACAGGGAGCTGAAAGTGTTTGTTGAAGACCTATGCTCCACAGGGAGCTGAAAGTGTTTGTTGAAGACCTACGCTCCACAGGAAGCTGAAAGTGTTTGTTGAAGATCTACGCTCCACATGGAGCTGAAAGTGTTTGTTGAAGACCTATGCTCCACAGGAAGCCGAAAGTATTTGTTGAAGACCTATGCTCCACAGGGAGCTGAAAGTGTTTGTTGAAGACCTGTACTCCACAGGGAGCGTAAAGTGGTGGTTGCAAATCTACGCTCCACAGGGTTAAAGATGTTATCCTCAGATGGTAGATGTACAACAGAGGTGAGATGGCGAATGGCTCAGGCAAAAGCAGCTTTCCAAAAAATGAGGTAGTTACTATGCAATCCATTTTTGACAATAGAAACAAGAAAAATAGTTCTTTAATGTTATGTAGTGCCAGTCTTAACATATGGATGTGAATCATGGACAATAGGACAACAGACAAGAAAATCACTGGAGTCTGTAGAAATGTGGTTTTACAGAAGAACGTTGGGAATACCATGGACAAATAACAACGTTCTGAAAGAGGTCAAAACAAAAAAGAGAGCTAATATCCAATACTAGGAAGAAACAACCATCATTTTTTGGCCATGTAATGAGAAGAGAACAGCAGGAATATATTGTAACAACTGGGAAAATTGAGGGACGAAGAGATAGAGTGAAGGAAAGTAAACGATACCAGACAGCTTAAGAGAATGGCTTGGTAGAAGGTCAACAACAAAAATGATAAATAACTGTCGAGTTTGAAAGTTGAGTTGAAACGTGATCACCTACGCCAGCAGGCTTTGAACTTGATGATGATATTTTTATGTTAACAACTCCATTTGTCCCCACGGGACTTTTCTAACGCCCCTTTTATATAAAGCTCTTGTATAATGTTCAATGGAACAAAAATATGTATATATCCAGCACACTATTTACAAAAAAACATAACAAAAAAAAAAAAAAACATCTCCAAACTCAGTTGATCCAATTATTAACCAAATGCATCCGCTGACTCTACATTCCATCAAACCCTCGGATTCCAAAATAGCACTCGACTACTAGCTCGCTGGAAACAAATAATAATAAATGAATATTATTATAGAGGGAAACTTTCGAGGCGATAATCAGCCACTGTGTGTTCCCTAGCGTGTGGCTTTTGGTGGCAAGGCGCTGTGCCACTGAGTACGGGTTCGATCCTGGTTTGGTCCATATTCTTTTTCTGTTGTTGATCAATTGTCAATTTTTCCGAGTGCTGTAAACATACATCTTCCTCTGAATTGATGTACTAGCGCGCTGTTTGGCGCGGTTCTACGAGACAGTGCATTATTTGGGAAGCGCGTCTCACGAGATGGCGTGACGGACAGTTACACGCCGGCACAGAAAGCCCTCGCCGATTTCTTTTCGCAAATCTCCACGGCTAATGTCACTTTACGTGCTACCAATAGTCGCGCTTTACATATCACTAATATTATTTACGAGAACAATTTACATACGTTTCATTATGTCGGAACTCTGTTTAGTTCGCTCCACAGGTAGGTTGGTCAACTGTTCTCTAATTCCATTTGTTTATTTCATATACACACATATATTAATGTAGGATCACGTTCATCATCATCATCACCTTTGTTTATTTCATATACACACATATATTAATGTAGGATCACGTTCATCATCATCATCACCTTTGTTTATTTCATATACACACATATATTAATGTAGGATCACGTTCTTCATCATCACCTTTGTTTATTTCATATACACACATATATTAATGTAGGATCACGTTCTTCATCATCACCTTTGTTTATTCATATCTATCTATTGACCTTTCGAGCCGTAACCGGCCCATAGGCGTAGACCAAGATACACCTTCTCCTATATGAATTTTTGTTCTAGCAGTTTTCTTTTAAAGATATTTATCAAATCTCGCCATCTGTCTCTGTTCTGTGCAAGCAGTTCTATCTCATTGAGGGAGCCGATTCCTGCTGCTCTTGCCTCTCTCATCAATGTTCTTCTCAGTGTCTCCCTGGGTCTTCCTCTTTTTCTTTTACCTGTTGTTTCCCATATGAGGGCTTGCTTTGCTATTCGATTATTATCTCTTCTCATCACATGTCCAACGTATGACCATCGTCTTTTCTTTATTACTGAAGATATTAGTGGTTGATTGGCGATTTCTCTAATTTCCTCGTTTGTTTTGAATTCGTTCCATTCTATACCAAGTATTTTCCTTAGACATTTATTTTCGAATGCGTTCAACTTTGTTTCTATATCTCTTGTTGTTTTCCAGCTTTCACACGCATACGTAAGGTTGATAGTACATTTGATTTGAATAGCCTAAGTTTTGTGTTTGTGCTAATGAGTTTTGATTTCCACAACTTTTCAAGGCTCTGAAAGACATTGCTGCTTTAGCCAGTCTGATTCTAATTTCTTTGCTCGTATCCCCTTCTCGATCAATGTGACTTCCAAGATAGATGAAGTGATCGATCTCTTCTACTGGTTTGTTTTCCATGTATATTTTGTCACTTGTTGGAATTAAACTTTCATGACTTTAGTCTTTTCATGATTGACCTCAAGCCCAATTTTGCTGGCTATTGATGATAGTTCATTTGTGTTTTCCTGCATCGTTTTTATCTGATTGCTGATGAGAACTATGTCATCAGCAAAGTCCAGGTCCTCCAAATGGTCTCCTTGTATCCATTCGATGCCTTTATTACCAGTGCAGCATTTCTTCATTATGAAGTCCATAACAATTCCAAATAACAAGGGCGATAAAATACATCCTTGTTTAACCCCAGTTTCTATTGGGAAACATTCGCTCAGTCCTTCTCTGTTCGAACTGCACATGTGTAACCATCATACATGTCTTTGATGATATTTATGATTTTTGATGGTAAGCCATATTGCTTCAGAATTTTCCACAAAGAATCTCTATGAATACTATCAAATGCTTTTTGAAGTCGATGAAGTTAAGTACAAAAGGTTTTTGCTTTTCAATGTGTTCCTCCAATATAAGTCGTAGAGTGAAAATGTGGTCAAGACAGCTTCTCCCTTTTCTAAACCCAGCTGTTCTTCACGCATTACTGTATCTATTGAATCCTTTATTCTATTTAGGATGATTTTACAGAATAATTTTGAGGCAACTGACAAAAGTGTCACGCCTCTCCAATTGTTACAATCTCTAAGATTGCCCTTTTTTGGGATCTTAACAATGATTCCTTTGTTTTTTTATTTCATATACACACATATATTAATGTAGGATCACGTTCTTCATCATCACCTTTGTTTATTTCATATACACACATATATTAATGTAGGATCACGTTCTTCATCATCACCTTTGTTTATTTCATATACACACATATATTAATGTAGGATCACGTTCTTCATCATCATCACCTTTGTTTATTTCATATACACACATATATTAATGTAGGATCACGTTCTTCATCATCACCTTTGTTTATTTCATATACACACATATATTAATGTAGGATCACGTTCTTCATCATCACCTTTGTTTATTTCATATACACACATATATTAATGTAGGATCACGTTCTTCATCATCACCTTTGTTTATTTCATATACACACATATATTAATGTAGGATCACGTTCTTCATCATCACCTTTGTTTATTTCATATACACACATATATTAATGTAGGATCACGTTCTTCATCATCACCTTTGTTTATTTCATATACACACATATATTAATGTAGGATCACGTTCTTCATCATCATCACCTTTGTTTATTTCATATACACACATATATTAATGTAGGATCACGTTCTTCATCATCACCTTTGTTTATTTCATATACACACATATTAATGTAGGATCACGTTCTTCATCATCACCTTTGTTTATTTCATATACACACATATATTAATGTAGGATCACGTTCTTCATCATCACCTTTGTTTATTTCATATACACACATATATTAATGTAGGATCACGTTCTTCATCATCACCTTTGTTTATTTCATATACACACATATATTAATGTAGGATCACGTTCTTCATCATCATCACCTTTGTTTATTTCATATACACACATATATTAATGTAGGACCACGTTCTTCATCATCATCACCTTTGTTTATTTCATATACACACATATATTAATGTAGGATCACGTTCTTCATCATCACCTTTGTTTATTTCATATACACACATATATTAATGTAGGATCACGTTCATCATCATCATCACCTTTGTTTATTTCATATACACACATGTATTAATGTAGGACCACGTTCTTCATCATCATCACCTTTGTTTATTTCATATACACACATATATTAATGTAGGACCACGTTCATCATCATCATCACCTTTGTTTATTTCATATACACACATATATTAATGTAGGATCACGTTCTTCATCATCATCACCTTTGTTTATTTCATATACACACATATATTAATGTAGGATCACGTTCTTCATCATCACCTTTGTTTATTTCATATACACACATATATTAATGTAGGATCACGTTCATCATCATCATCACCTTTGTTTATTTCATATACACACATATATTAATGTAGGACCACGTTCTTCATCATCATCACCTTTGTTTATTTCATATACACACATATATTAATGTAGGATCACGTTCGTCATCATCACCTTTGTTTATTTCATATACACACATGTATTAATGTAGGATCACGTTCATCATCATCATCACCTTTGTTTATTTCATATACACACATGTATTAATGTAGGACCACGTTCTTCATCATCATCACCTTTGTTTATTTCATATACACACATATATTAATGTAGGACCACGTTCATCATCATCATCACCTTTGTTTATTTCATATACACACATATATTAATGTAGGATCACGTTCATCATCATCACCTTTGTTTATTTCATATACACATATGTATTAATGTAGGATCACGTTCATCATCATCATCACCTTTGTTTATTTCATATACACACATGTATTAATGTAGGACCACGTTCTTCATCATCATCACCTTTGTTTATTTCATATACACACATATATTAATGTAGGACCACGTTCATCATCATCATCATCATCACCTTTGTTTATTTCATATACACACATTTATTAATGTAGGACCACGTTCATCATCATCATCACCTTTGTTTATTTCATATACACACATATATTAATGTAGGGTCACGTTCTTCATCATCATCACCTTTGTTTATTTCATATACACACATATATTAATGTAGGATCACGTTCATCATCATCATCACCGAGTGTCTTCTCCGCAACGAAGGTTGGCCACCATGGATCGCCATTCTACTCTGTTTCTTGCTTTGATGATGCAGGCTGTCATAGATTGACTTGTCCATTTTTTGATGTTACTCGTCCATGTTAGTCTTGGTCTGCCTCTGCCTCTGTTACCTTGTATTTTTCCTTACAATATTACTTTTAGTAGGCTGTTGTGTCTTTTAACATGCCCCAAAAATCTCATTTGCCTTGTCTTAATTGTATTTAGTAGTTCTCTTTTTATTTTTAGTTGTTTTAAAACTTTATCGTTTGTTATCTTTTCTTCCCATCCAGTTCTACCTAATCTTCTATAAATCTACATTTCAAAGGCTTCAATTTCAACCAGGATAAAGTTATATTGTTAAAACTATAAATCATCATCAAGTGTCATGTCTGCTGGCATAGGTGATCATGTCTCTCCACAACTTTCGATCTCGACAGTTTTTATCATTTCTGTTGTTGACCTTCTGCCTAGCCATTCTCTTAAGCTGTCTGGTATCTTTTCTTTCTACTTCCTTCTATCTCTTCATCCCTCAATTTTCCCAGTTGTTACAATATATTCTAGCTGTTCTCTTCTCATTACATGGCCAAAAAATGATGATTGTTTCTTCCTAATATTGGAAGTTAGCTTTCTTTTTGCTTTGATCTCTTTCAGAACTTTTTCATTGCTTTTATTAGACGTCCATGTTGTTCTCAACATTCTTCTGTAAAATCACATTCTACAGCCTCAAGTGATTTTGTTGTCTGTTGTCCTTTTGTCCATGATTCACATCATTCACATTTAAGAACTATTTTTCTTGTTTCTATTGTCAAAAATATTGCATAGTACTCTTCCTCAATTTTTGGAAAGCTGCTTTTGCCTGAGCCACTCACCATCTCACCTCTTTTGTACATCTTCCGTCTGAGGTTAACATTGTTCCCAAATATTTAAATTCATTTACATGTTTTAATATTGTTCCACTTGTCTTTACTGTGCATTGCGGTGATGTCTTTTTCTTTGTTGCTACCTTTACTTCTGTCTTTTCGCTATTCAGACTGAGTGTTTTATTTTAGAAATAAATTTTAAGAAAACATAAAAAGTAAACTATAAGGATACATATAAAAAATCATAAAGACAAAATAACTGAAAAATACAAAGAGGTGGAAAAGCATGCGGACATTAGGAAATACAATAAAGACATGTGTTCCATATATTAATTCGAATACATTTTTATATAAATTATTGAGTTATTGAGTTATTGAGTTATTGACTTATTGAGTTTTTGAGTAATTGAGGTACTGAGTTATTGAGGTACTGAGTTTTTGAGTAATTGAGGTATTGAGTTATTGAGGTATTGAATTTTTGAGTAATTGAGGTACTGAGTTACTGAGTTATTGAGGTATTGAGTTTTTGAGTAATTGAGGTACTGAGTTATTGAGGTATTGAGTTATTGAGGTACTTAGTTATTGAGTTTTTGATTTATTGAGGTATTAAATTATTGAGTTATTAGTGGGTCATCATCATTGCACTCCAAACATGTCCATAGGTGCTCAGATCCCCTCCTCAGCAAGTCCATCAATGTCCAACGACTGAGGACTCCAGTTCTATGTTGGTTGATAAGTCTTCTTACACGGCCACTAAGTTTCTCGTTTCTGGCTGTGCCCATCTTAACTCCCATCTCTTTCATACGAAGGCGTGACGTCGACTCATGGTTCGACGACCATAAGTCCTGTGCCCTTCGCACATCTCGGAGGGCATTGATGATGTCCGACCTATCCATTGGTTGACCGCCTTCAACAATAGCACAGCTAGCCAACCTGTCCGCTCTTTCAGTTCCCCGCACTCCCGCATGTCCAGGGACGTAGACAAAGATGACCTTACGTGTTTTAAGGTAAAAACAAAGACAAACGAAAGAAAAGTTGCTGAATACATTAAATTGAGAATTAAGCAAAATAGCAAATAACAGACATGAGCGTAAGATGTCGTGATTTATAGGAACCAAATATAAAGACAAATAAAATATATAAAGACACAGATCAAGGTTATATGATCATCACCATCATCACGTACCATACCTGGTGGAGTAGATGATCATGTCTTTTCAGAATTTTCGATCTCGACAGTTATTTACAAAGTCAGGACAGGTAACTCTATCTGCTACTGTTCACGGATGTTCTGCTACCTTGCAGGTATGCACGGGAGAGCAAAAGGCTAAAGGGGGCGACATCATCAAGTGCCGGGACTACTGGCGTAGGTGATCATGTCTCTCCACAACTTTAGATTTCGGCAGCTATTTATCATCTCTGTTGTTGACCTTCTGCCAAGCCATTCTCTTAAGCTGTCTGTTATTTTTTCTCTTTGCTTCCCTCTATCTCTTCATCCCTCACTTTTTCCTGTTCTTACAATATATTCCAGTTGTTCTCTTCTCATTACAAGGCCAAAAAATGATGATTGTTTCTTCCTAATATTGGAAATTAGCTCTCCTTTTGCTTTGACCTCTCTCAGAACATCTTCATTACTTTTCTTAGCTATCCATGGTACTCTCAATATTCTTCTGTAAAACCAAATTTCTACAGACTCCAGTGATTTTCTTGTCTGTTGTCCTATTGTCCATGATTTGCATCCATATGTTAAGACTGGCTCTACGTAACATTTAAGAACTCTTTTTCTTGTTTCTATTGTCAAAAATGGATTGGATAGTATCTTCCTCATTTTTGGAAAACTGCTTTTGCCTGAGCCATTCTGCATCTCACCTCTTTTGTACATCTTCCGTACAAGTAATGGGGTGTAACCTTAAATAAAACAACCCCCCTGCCTTTTGAATGAGACATTTTAGTCAAAGACTAGAGGAGCCAACCTATGGGCCGCGATAGCTCAGTGGTTAGTGAATTAGACTACAAAGGTTACCCCCAAAAATCATGTGCCGAAGGTCTATAAAAATTATGGTCACTAACACCATATTCCCTATACGCCACTTGGCTTGACGGGGGTACTTACTCCTACGTTTCTTTACTGTATGCAGTAAACAGTACAACCTGTGGCTGCCCTGCTGCCTTGCAGGTATGCCCAGGAGAGTAAAGGGCTAAGGGAGGGTACCCTAATGTAAAAAAACCCCACTGCCTTGTGGGTGAGACTTTTTAGTCAAAGGCTAGCGGAGTCAACCGTAAACAAACCGACGGAAGGCAACAAAAAACCACCGTCGTAACTTCTTTCTGCAATCATGGGCCACGATAAAGTTATATACAGATAATAAAAGAGTATGCGATAAACAGAACCGGAAGTAAGGTATACGAACTTTACATAAAAACATGTATAAATAATTTATAATAATAACACATATGGAAGAATGAATGAGAACAGACTGAAATAAGGAATGTTCATATTTATAGATAACATGAAATAAGAATTTTTCATAATTTTAAGAGAAACTTAAATAAAAAATAATCGTATCTATAAGACAAACTGAAATAAGGGATACGTGTATCTTTAAGACAAAATTAAATAATAAATATTCGCAAATAATAAGACAAAATGAAATAAGGGATACTCGCATCTTAATGATAGAATGAAAAACGGAATACTCGTATTTATTACGTAAATTGAAATACAAGGCTCGTGGTTTTTTTTCCACTGGCTCCCATCAAACAACTACTCTCCCTTTACTTCCGCTGACTAAATGACGTTAAGTAGGCGTAGTTGTGTTTCATCGTTACAACATGCAACGAAATCTACCCCATCATGCTCAATACTTAGAACTATGGTATGGCATTTATTAGGACCGGGTTTGCTTTCCCTCTTTGATACTTTCTCCATTGGGTCGACTGAATAGTTTGTTTTCACAATTGTTGTAGTGAGGTTGAAAAGGGTCTTCATCAGCTTTGGTTCACTGATTCTGAAGCAAGAAATTGTGCACAAGTAGTTATTCTTTGTCTTGAGCTAAGATACAAAATTGGTTACGGTGTACAATAGATAGAACTAAGATACAAACTTGGTTACGGTGTACAATAGATAGAACTAAGATACAAAATGGTTACGGTGTACAATAGAAAGAACTAAGATACAAATTTGGTTACGGTGTACAATAGATAGAACTAAGATACATATTTGGTTACGGTGTACAATAGATAGAACTAAGATACAAATTTGATTACAGTATACAATAGATAGAACTAAGATACAAAATTGGTTACGGTGTACAATAGATAGAACTAAGACACAAATTTGGTTACAGTATACAATAGATTAAACTAAGATACATATTTGGTTACGGTGTACAATAGATAGGACTAAGATACAAATTTGGTTACAGTATACAATAGATAGAACTAAGATACAAATTTGGTTACAGTGTACAATAGATAGAACTAAGATACAAATTTGGTTACAGTATACAATAGATAGAACTAAGATACATATTTGGTTACGGGATACAACAGATAGAACTAAGATAGAAAATTGGTTACGGTGTACAATAGATAGAATTATGATACACATTTGGTTACAGTATACAATAGATCGAACTAAGATACAAAATTGGTTACGGGATACAATAGATAGAATTATGATACACATTTGATTACAGTATACAATAGATCGAACTAAGATACAAAATTGGTTACGGGATACAATAGATAGAATTATGATACACATTTGGTTACAGTATACAATAGATAGAACTAAGATACAAAATTGGTTACGGGATACAATAGATAGAACTAAGTTACAAAATATTAAAACAGGTAAATGAATTTAAATATTTGGGAACTTTGTTAACCTTAAACGGAAGATGTACAAAAGATGTGAGATGCAGAATGGCTCAGGCAAAAGCAGCTTTCCAAAAAATGAGGAAAATACTATGCAATACATTTTTGACAATAGAAACAAGAAAAAGAGTTCTTAAATGTTATATAGAGCCAGTCTTAACATATGCATGTGAGTCATGGACAATAGGACAACAGACAAGAAAATCACTGGAGTCTGTAGAAATGTGGTTTTACAGAAGAATGTTGAGAATACCATGGACAGCTAAGAAGAGTAATGAAGAGGTTCTGAGAGAGGACAAAGCAAAAAGAGAGCTAATTTCCAATATTAGGAAGAAACAATCATCATTTTTTGGTCATGCAATGAGAAGAGAACAGCCGGGATATAATGTAACAACGGGAAAAACTGTATACGCCAAAATCTTGGAAAAAATGCTGAGACCAATAATAGAACTACAGTTAAGCGATTCTCAAATGGAGTTCCGAAAAAACAGAGGATGTACTGACGCACTATTCACATTAAAACAGCTAGCAGAAAAAACGACAGAACACAATCAAAACTTATACATAGCCTTCATTGACCAAGAAAAAGCATTCGACAGAGTAAACAGAGAACAACTGTGGGAGATACTAACAACAAACGGAATAAGCCAACATCTAATCAACCTTATTAAAAGTCTCTACGTCAACAGCAGCTGCAGGGTCAGAACAGCAACAGGCTACACAGACCACTTCGAAGTTAGATCAGGTGTAAGACAGGGGTGCGTACTATCCCCCCTACTGTTTATTACATATATGGACCACATATGCAAGCTAGCCAACCCATCAGAGAATGAAGAGATCAACGAGCTTATATTTGCAGACGATCAGGCACTAATACATGAAACAATAGAAGACCTACAAGAACACTTAAACAAACTGAACATCTCAGGCACAAAATACAACATGAAAATCAACATCAACAAAACAGAAGTCATGAATGTCGCCAAAAATAAACAGAACATCAACATAACTATAGAAGGCAGACAACTAAAACAAGTAGAGGAATTCAAATACCTAGGAAGTCTAATGACAAACGATAATTCCCAAACAGCAGAGATAGAATCAAGATGCAACAAAGCTTGTCAAATCATCGGACAGTTATCACCACTATTGTCCAACAAGGAAATTACTCTGGAGGCAAAACGAGCACTCTACAATACAATCTTCATCCCAACGTTGTGCTACCAATGCCAGACCTGGACCCTAGATGCAAGAACAATAAGAAAAAATAACCTCTACAGAGATGAAATGTGTTAGACGAATGACAGGAAACAGCCTGAGAGATAAGATCAGAAATGAAGAACTGAGAAAAAAGCTAGGAATAGCCCCCGCCATAGAATATATAAGGAAACAACAGATATAATGGTTTGGCCATGTGACTAGGCAGAAAGAACACAACACAACATAACGAGCCTTCAACAAACGTTGTGAGAACACCAGACCCAAGGGTCGACCACGAAAAAGATGGGTCGATTGAATATTAGAAGCACTAGGAAACATAACAGCAGCAGAGGCTAACAGAAGAGCAAAAGACCGCAAATTATATCTCCCCTCGACGCTGAAAGGCAGATGAGGAAGGAAAGAGGAAGCAAAAGAACTGGAAAAACTGAGGGACGAAGAGATAGAGGGAAGCAAAGAGAAAAAATAACAAACAGCTTAAGACAATGGCTTGGCAGAAGATCAACAACAGTAATGATAAATAGCTGCCGAGATCGAAAGTTGTGGAGAGACATGATCACCTACGCCACTAGGACCGGTACTTGATGATGAAGTTACAAAATTCGTTACGGTAAACAATAGATAGAACTAAGATACAAAATTGGTTACGGTGTACAATAGATAGAACTAAGATACAAAATTGGTTACGGTGTACAATAGAAAGAACTAAGATACAAATTTGGTTACGGTGTACAATAGATAGAACTAAGATACATATTTGGTTACGGTGTACAATAGATAGAACTAAGATACAAATTTGGTTACAGTATACAATAGATAGAACTAAGATACAAAATTGGTTACGGTGTACAATAGATAGAACTAAGAAACAAAATTGGTTACGGTGTACAATAGATAGAACAAAGATACAAAATTGGTTACGGTGTACAATAGATAGAACTAAGAAACAAAATTGGTCACGGTGTACAATTGATAGAACTAAGATACAAAATTGGTTACGGTGTACAATAGATAGAACTAAGTTACAAAATTGGTTACGGTGTACAATAGATAGAACTAAGATACAAAATTGGTTACGGTGTACAATAGATAGAACTAGGATACAAAATTGGTTACGGTGTACAATAGATAGAACTAAGATACAAAATTGGTTACGGTGTACAATAGATAGAACTAAGTTATAAAATTGGTTACGGTGTACAATAGATAGAACTAAGTTACAAAATTGGTTACGGTGTACAATAGATAGAACTAAGATACAAAATTAGTTACGGTGTACAATAGATAGAACTAAGATACAAAATTGGTTACGGTGTACAATAGATAGAACTAAGATACAAAATTGGTTACGGTGTACAATAGATAGAACTAAGGTACAAAATTGGTTACGGTGTACAATAGATAGAACTAAGATACAAAATTGGTTACGGTGTACAATAGATAGAACTAAGATACAAAATTGGTTACGGTATACAATAGATAGAACTAAGGTACAAAATTGGTTACAGTGTACAATAGATAGAACTAAGATACAAAATTGGTTACGGTGTACAATAGATAGAACTAAGATACAAAATTGGTTATGGTGTACAATAGATAGAACTAAGTTACAAAATTGGTTACGGTGTACAATAGATAGAACTAAGATACAAAATTGGTTACGGTGTACAATAGATAGAACTAAGATGCAAAATTGGTTACGGTGTACAATAGATAGAACTAAGATACAAAATTGGTTACGGTGTACAATAGAAAGAACTAAGATACAAAATTTGTTATGGTGTACAATAGATAGAACTAAGATACAGAATTGGTTACGGTGTACAATAGATAGAACTAAGTTACAAAATTGGTTATGGTGTACAATAGATAGAACTAAGATACAAAATTGGTTACGGTGTACAATAGATAGAACTAAGATACAAAATTGGTTACGGTGTACAATAGATAGAACTAAGATACAAAATTGGTTACGGTGTACAATAGATAGAACTAAGATACAAAATTGGTTACGGTGTACAATAGATAGAACTAAGTTACAAAATTGGATACGGTATACAATAGATAGAACTAAGATACAAAATTGGTTACGTTATACAATAGATAGAACTAAGTTACAAAATTGGTTAGGTGTACAATAGATAGAACTAAGATACAAAATTGGTTACAGTATACAATAGATAGAACTAAGATACATATTTGGTTACGGGATACAACAGATAGAACTAAGATAGAAAATTGGTTACGGTGTACAATAGATAGAATTATGATACACATTTGGTTACAGTATACAATAGATCGAACTAAGATACAAAATTGGTTACGGGATACAATAGATAGAATTATGATACACATTTGATTACAGTATACAATAGATCGAACTAAGATACAAAATTGGTTACGGGATACAATAGATAGAATTATGATACACATTTGGTTACAGTATACAATAGATAGAACTAAGATACAAAATTGGTTACGGGATACAATAGATAGAACTAAGTTACAAAATATTAAAACAGGTAAATGAATTTAAATATTTGGGAACTTTGTTAACCTTAAACGGAAGATGTACAAAAGATGTGAGATGCAGAATGGCTCAGGCAAAAGCAGCTTTCCAAAAAATGAGGAAAATACTATGCAATACATTTTTGACAATAGAAACAAGAAAAAGAGTTCTTAAATGTTATATAGAGCCAGTCTTAACATATGCATGTGAGTCATGGACAATAGGACAACAGACAAGAAAATCACTGGAGTCTGTAGAAATGTGGTTTTACAGAAGAATGTTGAGAATACCATGGACAGCTAAGAAGAGTAATGAAGAGGTTCTGAGAGAGGACAAAGCAAAAAGAGAGCTAATTTCCAATATTAGGAAGAAACAATCATCATTTTTTGGTCATGCAATGAGAAGAGAACAGCCGGGATATAATGTAACAACGGGAAAAACTGTATACGCCAAAATCTTGGAAAAAATGCTGAGACCAATAATAGAACTACAGTTAAGCGATTCTCAAATGGAGTTCCGAAAAAACAGAGGATGTACTGACGCACTATTCACATTAAAACAGCTAGCAGAAAAAACGACAGAACACAATCAAAACTTATACATAGCCTTCATTGACCAAGAAAAAGCATTCGACAGAGTAAACAGAGAACAACTGTGGGAGATACTAACAACAAACGGAATAAGCCAACATCTAATCAACCTTATTAAAAGTCTCTACGTCAACAGCAGCTGCAGGGTCAGAACAGCAACAGGCTACACAGACCACTTCGAAGTTAGATCAGGTGTAAGACAGGGGTGCGTACTATCCCCCCTACTGTTTATTACATATATGGACCACATATGCAAGCTAGCCAACCCATCAGAGAATGAAGAGATCAACGAGCTTATATTTGCAGACGATCAGGCACTAATACATGAAACAATAGAAGACCTACAAGAACACTTAAACAAACTGAACATCTCAGGCACAAAATACAACATGAAAATCAACATCAACAAAACAGAAGTCATGAATGTCGCCAAAAATAAACAGAACATCAACATAACTATAGAAGGCAGACAACTAAAACAAGTAGAGGAATTCAAATACCTAGGAAGTCTAATGACAAACGATAATTCCCAAACAGCAGAGATAGAATCAAGATGCAACAAAGCTTGTCAAATCATCGGACAGTTATCACCACTATTGTCCAACAAGGAAATTACTCTGGAGGCAAAACGAGCACTCTACAATACAATCTTCATCCCAACGTTGTGCTACCAATGCCAGACCTGGACCCTAGATGCAAGAACAATAAGAAAAAATAACCTCTACAGAGATGAAATGTGTTAGACGAATGACAGGAAACAGCCTGAGAGATAAGATCAGAAATGAAGAACTGAGAAAAAAGCTAGGAATAGCCCCCGCCATAGAATATATAAGGAAACAACAGATATAATGGTTTGGCCATGTGACTAGGCAGAAAGAACACAACACAACATAACGAGCCTTCAACAAACGTTGTGAGAACACCAGACCCAAGGGTCGACCACGAAAAAGATGGGTCGATTGAATATTAGAAGCACTAGGAAACATAACAGCAGCAGAGGCTAACAGAAGAGCAAAAGACCGCAAATTATATCTCCCCTCGACGCTGAAAGGCAGATGAGGAAGGAAAGAGGAAGCAAAAGAACTGGAAAAACTGAGGGACGAAGAGATAGAGGGAAGCAAAGAGAAAAAATAACAAACAGCTTAAGACAATGGCTTGGCAGAAGATCAACAACAGTAATGATAAATAGCTGCCGAGATCGAAAGTTGTGGAGAGACATGATCACCTACGCCACTAGGACCGGTACTTGATGATGAAGTTACAAAATTCGTTACGGTAAACAATAGATAGAACTAAGATACAAAATTGGTTACGGTGTACAATAGATAGAACTAAGATACAAAATTGGTTACGGTGTACAATAGAAAGAACTAAGATACAAATTTGGTTACGGTGTACAATAGATAGAACTAAGATACATATTTGGTTACGGTGTACAATAGATAGAACTAAGATACAAATTTGGTTACAGTATACAATAGATAGAACTAAGATACAAAATTGGTTACGGTGTACAATAGATAGAACTAAGAAACAAAATTGGTTACGGTGTACAATAGATAGAACAAAGATACAAAATTGGTTACGGTGTACAATAGATAGAACTAAGAAACAAAATTGGTCACGGTGTACAATTGATAGAACTAAGATACAAAATTGGTTACGGTGTACAATAGATAGAACTAAGTTACAAAATTGGTTACGGTGTACAATAGATAGAACTAAGATACAAAATTGGTTACGGTGTACAATAGATAGAACTAGGATACAAAATTGGTTACGGTGTACAATAGATAGAACTAAGATACAAAATTGGTTACGGTGTACAATAGATAGAACTAAGTTATAAAATTGGTTACGGTGTACAATAGATAGAACTAAGTTACAAAATTGGTTACGGTGTACAATAGATAGAACTAAGATACAAAATTGGTTACGGTGTACAATAGATAGAACTAAGATACAAAATTGGTTACGGTGTACAATAGATAGAACTAAGATACAAAATTGGTTACGGTGTACAATAGATAGAACTAAGGTACAAAATTGGTTACGGTGTACAATAGATAGAACTAAGATACAAAATTGGTTACGGTGTACAATAGATAGAACTAAGATACAAAATTGGTTACTGTATACAATAGATAGAACTAAGGTACAAAATTGGTTACGGTGTACAATAGATAGAACTAAGATACAAAATTGGTTACGGTGTACAATAGATAGAACTAAGATACAAAATTGGTTATGGTGTACAATAGATAGAACTAAGTTACAAAATTGGTTACGGTGTACAATAGATAGAACTAAGATACAAAATTGGTTACGGTGTACAATAGATAGAACTAAGATGCAAAATTGGTTACGGTGTACAATAGATAGAACTAAGATACAAAATTTGTTACGGTGTACAATAGAAAGAACTAAGATACAAAATTTGTTATGGTGTACAATAGATAGAACCAAGATACAGAATTGGTTACGGTGTACAATAGATAGAACTAAGTTACAAAATTGGTTATGGTGTACAATAGATAGAACTAAGATACAAAATTGGTTACGGTGTACAATAGATAGAACAAAGATACAAAATTGGTTACGGTGTACAATAGATAGAACTAAGATACAAAATTGGTTACGGTGTACAATAGATAGAACTAAGATACAAAATTGGTTACGGTGTACAATAGATAGAACTAAGTTACAAAATTATTACGGTATACAATAGATAGAACTAAGATACAAAATTGGTTACGTTATACAATAGATAGAACTAAGTTACAAAATTGGTTAGGTGTACAATAGATAGAACTAAGATACAAAATTGGTTACGGTGTACAATAGATAGAACTAAGATACAAAATTGGTTACGGTGTACAATAGATAGAACTAAGATACAAAGTTGGTTACGGTGTACAATAGATAGGACTAAGATACAAAATTGGTTACGGTGTACAATAGATAGAACTAGGATACAAAATTGGTTACGGTGTACAATAGATAGAACTAAGATACAAAATTGGTTACGGTGTACAATAGATAGAACTAAGATACAAAATTGGTTACGGTGTACAATAGATAGAACTAGGATACAAAATTGGTTACGGTGTACAATAGATAGAACTAAGATACAAAATTGGTTACGGTGTACAATAGATAGAACTAGGATACAAAATTGGTTACGGTGTACAATAGATAGAACTAGGATACAAAATTGGTTACGGTGTACAATAGATAGAACTAGGATACAAAATTGGTTACGGTGTACAATACCGTAAAACTAAGATGAACCGTTAAACGTAATAACGATATCATCATCATCATCATCATCATCGAGTGCCATCTCCACATCGAATGTTGGCTACAATGGAACGCCATTCTGCTCTGCCTCTTGCTTTGATGATGCAGGTTGTCATAGGCTGACTTGTCCATCTTTTGATGTTACTCGTCCATGTTAGTCTTGGTCTGCCTCTATTTTCTTGTATTTTCCCCTCCAAGATAACTTTTAGTAGGCTGTTGTGTCTTTTAACATGCCCCAAAAATCTCATTTGTTTTGTTCTAATTGTGTTTAGTAGTTCTCTTTTCATTTTTAGTTGTTTTAAAACTTCATCATTTGTTTTACTTTCTTTCTATTAAATTCCTCCTATTCTTCTTTAAATTCACATTTCTAAGCTTTCAATTTTCTGTTCTGTTTTCTTGTCTAATGTCCCTGTTTCTGCACCATATAGGATGTTGAGAAGATATAACATTTTGCTATTTTTACTTTCAGCCTTGGTGTTATTTGTTTTGATGTTAATATATTTTTCATATATATATATATATATACGATTATTTCTTTTATAATATATATATCATTTTGTTTCATGGAACACTTCCGTTTCTAAATGGTGGAACGTTTCACGTTCTCTCGATCGCTGCAGCAAAATGTATCTGTGGTTTGATTAATTTAGGCTCTCTGACGTATGTTTCTGTGGTTTGATTAATTTAGGCTCTCTGACGTATGTTTCTGTGGTTTGATTAATTTAGGCTCTCTGACGTATGTTTCTGTGGTTTGATTAATTTAGGCTCTCTGACGTATGTTTCTGTGGTTTGATTAATTTAGGCTCTCTGACGTATGTTTCTGTGGTTTGATTAATTTAGGCTCTCTGACGTATGTTTCTGTGGTTTGATTAATTTAGGCTCTCTGACGTATGTTTCTGTGGTTTGATTAATTTAGGCTCTCTGACGTATGTTTCTGTGGTTTGATTAATTTAGGCTCTCTGACGTATGTTTCTGTGGTTTGATTAATTTAGGCTCTCTGACGTATGTTTCTGTGGTTTGATTAATTTAGGCTCTCTGACGTATGTTTCTGTGGTTTGATTAATTTAGGCTCTCTGACGTATGTTTCTGTGGTTTGATTAATTTAGGCTCTCTGACGTATGTTTCAGTGGTTTGATTAATTTAGGCTCTCTGACGTATGTTTCTGTGTTGATATCAAAATGATGTTGTACTTAGCAAATCAGCGCTGCCGAGTACACAGAGCAATGTTCCTTTTTGACAAGTCAAGTATTGCTTGTAAAAGCTACCTTCACCATCTAGTGTTGACATGCGGTTTACGTCACATTGAGTGCTGTTCAATGGCCGACGTTGGTATTATTTGACGCAGGTTATTTATATGCTGAAACGCATTTTCGACCGATGATTTTCCTCTTTGGGGAATTTGCACCGTGTTTTGTTCCTTATACGCTAACCGTAGGGTCTGTTGTTTGATGTGTGACGGGGATAATTCGACGACTGTGTATTTATAAGTTCGGTTTGTGTACTGTCAAGAACGATGTCCTAACATCATCAAGCGCTATACATTTTTTATTCTCAATATGACGATCATCATTTTCGGGAGGACGTGAAATTCCGGTATATGGTGGATAGCCGGCAGGAACCATTGAAGGCTATGCATGAAAAGTGTTCATTGTTCTAGTTTCCTCATATTCCAAGTCCGGCTTGTTGCAGGAGCTACTGAGTTAAGTGCTCTGTGCACACCGTGAGCTGTGTGTCTCATCTGTTTTGATCAAGTTTTGATATTCCAATTGTTTACGATGAATGATGATATCGTATGACAGGGAACAGTTGGCTGTGTTCACTTTCTGCGTGGTTTCGCCTTATGTCTTTTGGCGTGTGCTGAGACTGCTACGATGGAGCCTACAGTTACCCTTCTTTGTTTGGGAGATGTGTTAGTAATTCGGATGATTCCACTGGCACGGGCGGTTGAGCGCTTATGGATTTTCATTGGTTTGTAGTGATACCGAGGCCTTCCATATCCAATAATCAATATTTTTCATGACATTAAAATTACTTTTTGCCATTCCTATTATTTTGTTTATTTTAGTTGTACATTTTCCTTCACTGGTTATAGTATGCCCAAGGTAGTTGTAGTTCGGAACTGTCTCCAGGTCTATTCCTTCGACTTTGATATCCATTTCTAGGTTTTGAGCATTATCTTTGTTTATGATCATAGTTTTAGTCTTTTTGTTAGAACTCCTTTTCAAGAAGGAAAACACAGAACAAGATACATAAATCAAATATAATGAGCTACGATAAAAACACAAATAGCGCTAGGTATCGGGATAAATAGAATGAAAATGTAAATACAAATAGAACTGCATATAAAGATATTATTATGGTTGTGGTTATTATAGATATGGTTATGGAAGGCCCCGGTATCACTGCAAACGAATTAAAATCCATAATTGCCCAACCGCCCGTGCCAGTGGAATCATCCGAATTAATATAACATCTCCCAAACAAAAAAAAAAGTAGCTGCAGTCCCCATCGTAGCAGTCTCAGCACACGCCGATGGCGATAACATAAGGCGAAACCGTACAGAAAGTGAACATAGCCATCTATTCCCCGTCATATGATATCATCATTCATCGCGAGCAATCGGAATATCGAAACATGATCAAAACGGATGAAACGCACAGCTCACGGTGTGCACAGAGCACTAAACTCAGTAGCTCTGGCAGCCAGCCGGACTTGGAATATGAGGAAACTGCAAGAAGGGACACTTTTCAGACACAACCTTTCACAGTTCCTGCCGCCTATCCTTCACATTGACCTGAAATTCAAAGTCCTCCTGAAAATGTTGATCGTCATCTTCTTGAATGAAACTCCGGGAGTCACACCGGGGCTGCTAAGTCATGAACAAAACTCAGTAATTTCGACCTTCATTATAAATGTGTGGCTGGTTGAGCATATACGATCAGCAATCCCGATGACGTACCACACACAACAATGGATGCGCCCACAAAGGATCGATTAATCTAGTGAATACAGCCAACAACGCACGAAACACCGTAACGATGGTGCAAAATCACTAAAGTGAAACCTTCTGTTAACTTGGCAGAGCAGTAAATAATAATGAGTTGTAACTTGTCAATAATTGGCGTCAATCAAATCTAGCGACGGCCTTTGAACAACACTCAATGTGTTGACGTAAACTGCACATCATCTCCAAGACGAGGGGAGGTCGCATTCACAACACTTGAGTTGCCAACGAGGAACTTTGCCATGTGCTGGACTCAGCAGCACCGGCGCAAATCTGTTAAGTGTAACATCAGGCTGACTTTAAAGCAGAAATCTGCATTGGAGAGCTGAAATTAATCAGTCCCCAAGTTCAAATCCTGCAGTGGTCGGGAGAACATGAACTCCATTTCACCATCTTGGAACCGGAACTCAACCATATAAAAATAAATAGAACTAAGATGTCAATACAAATGTAGCTAGATATAAAGATAAATTGATATCAAATCAAATAAAACCAAATATACAAATTAATCGAACTAATATGTAACAGTAAATATAACTAATATAAATGGAAGAATATAATACAATAAAATAAAAAGACACGTTGTAGTAATATTACGAGTAAAGACAATTATAAGTTAAATGTACATACAACAATTAGTACATTCACATATAGAGGCGAAAGTCATGACTTTACGATATGTCTATCTATCTATCTATCTATCTATCTATCTATCTATCTATCTATCTATCTATCTATCTATCTATCTATCTATCTATCTATCTATCTATCTATCTATCTATCTATCTATCTATCTATCTATCTATCTATCTATCTATCTATCTATCTATCTATCTATCTATCTATCTATCTATCTATCTATCTATCTATCTATCTATCTATCTATCTATCTATCTATCTATCTATATCTATCTATCTATCTATCTATCTATCTATCTATCTATCTATCTATCTATCTATCTATCTATCTATCTATCTATCTATCTATCTATCTATCTATCTATCTATCTATCTATCTATCTATCTATCTATCTATCTATCTATCTATCTATCTATCTATCTATCTATCTATCTATCTATCTATCTATCTATCTATCTATCTATCTATCTATCTTTCTATCTATCTATCTATCTATCTATCTATCTATCTATTGTCCTTTCGAGCCGAAGACGGCACATAGGGCAGAACCACAATCTCAAGAACAGAAACCTTGCGTGCCAAAATGGCACATATTGCAGAGATCACTGCTCTACGATACAACTATACAATAAATATGCACTTGGAGTACAGGCCTATTGCATTGAGATATAAAGTATTGTTGTTGATCATAACATATCGGGTTATTTTACCTGCTACTGTATGCAGTGGGAAGTACAACCTGCGGCTGCCCTGCTACCTTGCAGGTATGCTCGGGAGAGTAAAAGGCTAAGGGAGGGTGGTCTGAAGTATAACAACCCCACTGCCTTGTGGGTGAGACTTTTTAGTCAAAGGCTAGCGGAGCCAACCGTAAACAAACCGACGGAAGGCAACAGAAAACCACCGTCGTAACGTCTGTGGATAATCATGCATCGCACAAGAGTTCTTATCTGTTATGTAGAGATAGTCTTAAAATATGGATGTGAATCATGGACAATAGGACAGACAAGAAAATCACCGGAGTCTGTAGAAATGTGGTTTTACAGAAGAATGTTGAGAATACCATGGACAGCTAAGATGAGTAATGAAAACGTTCTGAAAGAGGCCAAAGCAAAAAGAGAGCTAATTTCCAATATTAGGAAGAAACAATCTTTATTTTTTTGGCCATGTAATGAGAAGAGAACAACTGGAATATATAGTAAAAACAGGGAAAATTGAGGGATGAAGAGATAGAGGGAAGCAAAGAGAAAAGAGACCAGACAGATTAAGAGAATGGCTTGGTAGAAGGTCAACAGAAATAACAGAAATGATAAATAACTGTCGAGATGGAAATTTGTGGAGAGACATGATCACCTACGCCAGCAGGCCCGGTACTTGATGATGATGATTATTTGATTATATGATTTAATTATTTAACTGAGTAAATATTATAATCATTCGTTTTTGTGTATATTTTCGTTTAACAGCAATTTTTAATATTAATAAGGCTCGTCTGGTGAAAGCAACCACCCAAAGGTTGTGACGTTTTCAGCATAGCTGGCAGGGATAATATGACGTCGGCCGTCTATAGCTCTCCTTGATGGAGACGTCACAAGCTTTGGGTGGGATTCAATTTCCAAATAAGCCAGCAGGCATTGGTAACAGATAGATTTGGTTCCTTTATAACGATGATATCACACTGACTATATCTCGTTAGCTGTGCACTCACCTAACTGTTCTAATATCTCGCTAGCTGTACACTCACCTAACTGTTCTAATATCTCACTAGCTGTACACTCACCTAATTGTTCTAATATCTCGCTAGCTGTACACTCACCTAACTGTTCTAATATCTCGCTAGCTGTACACTCACCTAACTGTTCTAATATCTCGCTAGCTGTACACTCACCTAACTGTTCTAATATCTCGCTAGCTGTACACTCACCTAACTGTTCTAATATCTCGCTAGCTGTACACTCACCTAACTGTTCTAATATCTCGCTAGCTGTGCACTCACCTAACTGTTCTAATATCTCGCTAGTTGTACACTCACCTAACTGTTCTAATATCTCGCTAGTTGTACACTCACCTAACTGTTCTAATATCTCGCTAGCTGTGCACTCACCTAACTGTTCTAATATCTCGCTAGCTGTACACTCACCTAACTGTTCTAGTATCTCGCTAGCTGTGCACTCACCTAACTGTTCTAATATCTCGCTAGCTGTACACTCACCTAACTGTTCTAATATCTCGCTAGTTGTACACTCACCTAACTGTTCTAATATCTCGTTAGCTGTGCACTCACCTAACTGTTCTAATATCTCGTTAGCTGTACACTCACCTAACTGTTCTAATATCTCGTTAGCTGTGCACTCACCTAACTGTTCTAATATCTCGTTAGCTGTGCACTCACCTAACTGTTCTAATATCTCGCTAGCTGTACACTCACCTAACTGTTCTAATATCTCGCTAGCTGTGCACTCACCTAACTGTTCTAATATCTCGCTAGCTGTACACTCACCTAACTGTTCTAATATCTCGCTAGTTGTACACTCACCTAACTGTTCTAATATCTCGTTAGCTGTGCACTCACCTAACTGTTCTAATATCTCGCTAGCTGTGCACTCACCTAACTGTTCTAATATCTCGCTAGTTGTACACTCACCTAACTGTTCTAATATCTCGCTAGTTGTACACTCACCTAACTGTTCTAATATCTCGCTAGCTGTGCACTCACCTAACTGTTCTAATATCTCGTTAGTTGTACACTCACCTAACTGTTCTAATATCTCGCTAGTTGTACACTCACCTAACTGTTCTAATATCTCGCTAGCTGTGCACTCACCTAACTGTTCTAATATCTCGCTAGCTGTGCACTCACCTAACTGTTCTAATATCTCGCTAGCTGTGCACTCACCTAACTGTTCTAATATCTCGTTAGCTGTACACTCACCTAACTGTTCTAATATCTCGTTAGCTGTGCACTCACCTAACTGTTCTAATATCTCGCTAGTTGTACACTCACCTAACTGTTCTAATATCTCGCTAGCTGTGCACTCACCTAACTGTTCTAATATCTCGCTAGCTGTGCACTCACCTAACTGTTCTAATATCTCGCTAGCTGTACACTCACCTAACTGTTCTAATATCTCGCTAGTTGTACACTCACCTAACTGTTCTAATATCTCGTTAGCTGTGCACTCACCTAACTGTTCTAATATCTCGCTAGTTGTACACTCACCTAACTGTTCTAATATCTCGCTAGTTGTACACTCACCTAACTGTTCTAATATCTCGCTAGTTGTACACTCACCTAACTGTTCTAATATCTCGCTAGCTGTGCACTCACCTAACTGTTCTAATATCTCGTTAGTTGTACACTCATCTAACTGTTCTAATATCTCGCTAGTTGTACACTCACCTAACTGTTCTAATATCTCGCTAGCTGTGCACTCACCTAACTGTTCTAATATCTCGCTAGCTGTGCACTCACCTAACTGTTCTAATATCTCGCTAGCTGTGCACTCACCTAACTGTTCTAATATCTCGCTAGCTGTACACTCACCTAACTGTTCTAATATCTCGCTAGTTGTACACTCACCTAACTGTTCTAATATCTCGCTAGTTGTACACTCACCTAACTGTTCTAATATCTCGCTAGCTGTGCACTCACCTAACTGTTCTAATATCTCGCTAGCTGTACACTCACCTAACTGTTCTAATATCTCGCTAGCTGTACACTCACCTAACTGTTCTAATATCTCGCTAGCTGTACACTCACCTAACTGTTCTAATATCTCGCTAGTTGTACACTCACCTAACTGTTCTAATATCTCGCTAGTTGTACACTCACCTAACTGTTCTAATATCTCGCTAGCTGTACACTCACCTAACTGTTCTAATATCTCGCTAGTTGTACACTCACCTAACTGTTCTAATATCTCGCTAGCTGTACACTCACCTAACTGTTCTAATATCTCGCTAGTTGTACACTCACCTAACTGTTCTAATATCTCGCTAGCTGGACACTCACCTAACTGTTCTAATATCTCGCTAGTTGTACACTCACCTAACTGTTCTAATATCTCGCTAGTTGTACACTCACCTAACTGTTCTAATATCTCGCTAGCTGTACACTCACCTAACTGTTCTAATATCTCGCTAGTTGTACACTCACCTAACTGTTCTAATATCTCGCTAGCTGTGCACTCACCTAACTGTTCTAATATCTCGCTAGCTGTGCACTCACCTAACTGTTCTAATATCTCGCTAGCTGTGCACTCACCTAACTGTTCTAATATCTCGCTAGCTGTACACTCACCTAACTGTTCTAATATCTCGCTAGTTGTACACTCACCTAACTGTTCTAATATCTCGCTAGTTGTACACTCACCTAACTGTTCTAATATCTCGCTAGCTGTGCACTCACCTAACTGTTCTAATATCTCGCTAGCTGTACACTCACCTAACTGTTCTAATATCTCGCTAGCTGTACACTCACCTAACTGTTCTAATATCTCGCTAGCTGTACACTCACCTAACTGTTCTAATATCTCGCTAGTTGTACACTCACCTAACTGTTCTAATATCTCGCTAGTTGTACACTCACCTAACTGTTCTAATATCTCGCTAGCTGTACACTCACCTAACTGTTCTAATATCTCGCTAGTTGTACACTCACCTAACTGTTCTAATATCTCGCTAGCTGTACACTCACCTAACTGTTCTAATATCTCGCTAGTTGTACACTCACCTAACTGTTCTAATATCTCGGTAGCTGGACACTCACCTAACTGTTCTAATATCTCGCTAGTTGTACACTCACCTAACTGTTCTAATATCTCGCTAGCTGTACACTCACCTAACTGTTCTAATATCTCGCTAGTTGTACACTCACCTAACTGTTCTAATATCTCGCTAGTTGTACACTCACCTAACTGTTCTAATATCTCGCTAGTTGTACACTCACCTAACTGTTCTAATATCTCGCTAGCTGTACACTCACCTAACTGTTCTAATATCTCGCTAGCTGTGCACTCACCTAACTGTTCTAATATCTCGCTAGCTGTGCACTCACCTAACTGTTCTAATATCTCGCTAGTTGTACACTCACCTAACTGTTCTAATATCTCGCTAGTTGTGCACTCACCTAACTGTTCTAATATCTCGCTAGCTGTGCACTCACCTAACTGTTCTAATATCTCGCTAGCTGTGCACTCACCTAACTGTTCTAATATCTCGCTAGTTGTACACTCACCTAACTGTTCTAATATCTCGCTAGCTGTGCACTCACCTAACTGTTCTAATATTTCGCTAGCTGTGCACTCACCTAACTGTTCTAATATCTCGCTAGTTGTACACTCACCTAACTGTTCTAATATTTCGCTAGCTGTGCACTCACCTAACTGTTCTAATATCTCGCTAGCTGTACACTCACCTAACTGTTCTAGTATCTCGCTAGTTGTACACCCATCTAACTGTTGTAATATCTCGTTAACTGTGCACCCATCTAACTGTTCTAGTATCTGGCTAGTTGTACAC
>JAVIAB010000104.1:5793264-5820764 GCA_032433765.1 Megaustenia siamemsis
TGACACGAGGCTAATAAGAGCCCTCGTCCTGTCCTCATGCAATACATAGTTAATTAGGGACAAATAACAATAGATGAACATTATTAATGAGGGGAACTTCCGAGGGATAGAACAGCGAATCATTTCAGGGGAAGAGGTATGTTTACAAAGAAAGGTAAAAAAGTAAAGTACCCCCGTCACGCCAAGTGGCGTATAAGGAATATGGTGTTAGTGACCCTATATTTTACAGACCTTCAGCACATGATTTTTGGGGTAATGTGGTCGGTATTAAGCCCGTGCTGCTTTACTTTCCCAGAAAAAAAAAAAATCCAGTACCCATTTAAGGCTGGGTGAACCCGGAAGTCGTCGGTTGGGATCGAACCCTATCCCTTGCCCTTTGTAGTCCATTTCACTAACCACTATCGCGGCTCCCTCAGGTATGTTTACAGCACTCGGAAAAATAATCAACAACATAAAAAAAAAACAACAACTGACTTACGACTGGCAAAGTACAAAGAAAGGGAGAACGCGAAAGGCAAAGAGAGAAAATACTGGATAGCTTGGTGTCATGGCATGGAAAACAGTCAACAGAATTTATACGATGTACTGTAGATAGAAGATTGTGGAAGGACATGATCGCCTATGCCAACCAGTATGGCACATGATGATGATGAAACAAATTAAAGAACAATATATGGTCCGAAGCAGGATCGAACCCGTACTCCTTGGCACTGCGCCTTGCCACGAGAATCCAAACGTTAGTGCACACGGTCAATTCAGATATCTAAAAGAAAAAACTAGCTATCATTGGCGATGTCTTTCACGCAGGTGTTCTCATGAATATATCATAGGGCTGCGATCATAGCTCAGGAATAATAGGGTAGGGCTGAATACTTGCGTTGCAGACAAACATTTAGGGGTGAAACAGCACGAATAATAGTTTCTAGTGGTTTAGACTGGAGACAAATAATAATAAATGGATACTTGTATAGAGGGGAACTAACGAGGTGATAGATCAGTGAATCATTTCAGAGTAATCAGGAATCTAAAGGGCGCGTCGTTGCTGTATGTGCGACATTGTTATGTGTGTTACGTCATCGTAATGGCTCATCATCAATCCCTAGACCGGCCATACGCTAATCTCACGGTCTGTTGTTTGATGTGCGACGGGGATGATCTGACGACTAACTGTGTGGTTATATGTTCAAAATTGGAGTCAACAACGATGGCCTAACATCATCAAGCGCTATACATTTAAAAAAAAATATGACGATCATCATTTTCAGGAGGACGTGAACTTCCGGTATATGGTGGATAGGTGGTAGGAACCATTGAAGGCTATGCATGAAAAGTGTTCCTTGTTGCAGTTTCCTCATATCCAAAGTCCGGCTTGTTGCAGGAGCTACTGAGTTAAGTGCTCTGTGCACACCGTGAGCTGTGTGTCTCATCTGTTTTTATTATGTTTCGATATTCCAATTGTTTACGATGAATGATGATATCGTATGACAGGGAACAGTTGGCTGTGTTCACTTTCTGCGCGGTTTCGCCTTATGTCTTTTGGCGTGTGCTGAGACTGCTACGATGGGGATTACAGTCATCTTTATTTGTTTGGGAGATGAGATATTCATTCGGAATGATTGCTCTGGCTCGGGCGGTTGGGCAATTATGGATTTTAATTCGTTTGCAGTGATCCCGGGGCCTTCCATAACCAAATAACCAAATCATTTCAGGGGAAGAGTTATGTTTACACCACTCTGAAATATAGCACAGTGTTAATTACTTTGAATCCATGTTTAAGCTTCGTTTATTGCCACAGATATATGGGTTACAATGCTTCGGTCTGTTTTGTTCAATATTACAGCCCTTATAATAGATCATTTAACAAATTATCAATATTACAGCCCTTATAATAGATCATTTAACAAATTATCAATATTACAGCCCTTATAATAGATCATTTAACAAATTATCAATATTACAGCCCTTATAATAGATCATTTAACAAATTATCAATATTACAGTCCTTATAATAGATCATTTAACAAATTATCAATATTACAGCCCTTATAATAGATCATTTAACAAATTATCAATATTACAGCCCTTATAATAGATCATTTAACAAATTATCAATATTGTTCTTGCTGCTTTCGATACTATAGTAACTGTTATTTGTATTTCTTCCTCTTCTTCTTCTACCTTTTTAGCTCCCAGTGGAGCATAGGTCTTCAACAAACATTTTTTAGTCGTTCTGTTTTTTGCCATTCTTTTAAGATCATTCCATATATTCCCCATCATCTTCATCAGTCTTCTCCAAGAATTCCTTGGTCTTCCTCTTTGTCTTTTCACCTGGGTATTCCAAAAAAGGGCCTGTTGTGTAATACTCTCAGTTGGCTTCCGTAGTGTGTGTCCTATCCAGCGCCATCGTCTTGGCTGTATCTCTTTATCTACTTATTTATTGTTATTTACCATAACATCGTTGTTATTGTCATTGTTAATATCATCATCGTAATCATTGCTGTTTCCGACTATTCTTGTTTTCATTATCACATTTCTGATTCTATATTTCAACATTATCATATTTCTGATTCTATATTTCAACATTATCATATTTCTGATTCTATATTTCAACATTATCATATTTCTGATTCTATATTTCAACATTATCTTATTTCTGATTCTATATTTCAACATTATCATATTTCTGATTCTATATTTCAACATTATCGCGTTTCTGATTCTATATTTCAACATTATCGCGTTTCTGATCTTTTATTCTTTTGTTGACCTCTGCTGTTGTTATGTTTCATTATCATCAAGTGCC
The DNA here is from genome assembly GCA_032433765.1 of Megaustenia siamemsis. NCBI lineage: Eukaryota > Metazoa > Mollusca > Gastropoda > Stylommatophora > Ariophantidae > Megaustenia > Megaustenia siamemsis. Next base: position 5,796,068 of record JAVIAB010000104.1, read on the forward strand.
ATACCGGTTGACGTAGGCGATCATGTCCCTCCACAATATTCTATCTACAGTTCGTTGTATCAGTTCTGTTGTTGACCGTTTTCCAAGCTATGACACCAAGCTATCTAGTATCTTCTCTCTTTGTCCTCCGCGATCTCTCTTTCTCTGTATTTTGCCAGTTGTAACCAAGTATTCCAAATTTCCTCTTCTCATGATGTGTCAGAAAAATATTGATTTTTTCTTTCTGATATTTTTTGTTAACTCTTTGTTTCAGTTGGCCTCTTTGAAAATTTCCTCGTTGGTCTTTTTAGCTGTCCAAGGAACTTTCAACATTCTTCTGAGAAATCTCTGTGGTCTCTAATTGTCTTTTAATTTGTTTGTCCACTGTCCATAATTCGCTTCCATAAGTCAAAATTGGCTCTATATAGCACCGATCAACTTTCTTTCTCACTTCTATTGACATTGATATGTTTCCTAGTGTTTTAAATATTCCATAAATCCATTTTTATCGCAATTGGCCCTTGAGTCTGGTGTTCTCGCACCGTTTGATGAAGGCTTCTTGTGTTGTGATATGGTCATGACTTCCGTTTCAAAATGGTAGAAAGTTTCACGTTCTCTTGATCGCAGCAGACAATGCATCTGAGATTTGATTAATTTCGGCTCTCTGATTGCGATTTTCTGTGTTGAAATCAAAATGATGTTCTACTTAGCAAATCTGCGTCGACGAAGTGGACAAATCTATGCCGCCGAGTACACACGAAGTGAACAAATCCACGCCGCCGAGTACACACAGCAATAATTCTTTTTGACGGTCAAGTATTGTAAAAGCGACCTTCACCGTCTGGTGTTGACATGCGGTTTACGTCACATTGAGTGCTGTTCAATGGCCGACGTTTGAATTGATTGACGCAAGTTATTTACATGCTGAAACGCATTTATAGATTGCCCCGTCAAGTCGACCGAAGATTTTCCTCTTTGGGGAATTTGCACCGTGTTTCGTTCGTTCTTTGATGTGTGACGGGGATAATTCGACGACTGTGTGTTTATATGTTCGGTTGGTGTCAAGAACGATGCCCTAACATCATCAAGCGCTATTCAATTTTTGTTCTCAATATGACGATCATCATTTTCTGGAGGACGTGAACTTCCGGTATATGGTGGATAAGCGGCTGGAACCATTGAAGGTTATGTCTGAAAAGTGTTCCTTGTTGCAGTTTCCTCATATTCCAAGTCCGGCTTGTTGTAGGACCTACTGAGTTAAGTGCTATGTGCACACCGTGAGCTGTGTGTCTCATTCGTTTTGATCGTGTTTAGATATTCCAATTGTTTACGATGAGTGATGATATCGTATGACAGGGAACAGTTGGCTGTGTTCACTTTCTGCGCGGTTTCGCCATATGTCTTTTGGCGTGTGCTGAGACTGCTACGATGGGGACTACAGTTACCTTTCTTTGTTTGGGAGATAAGTTAGTAATTCTGATGATTCCACTGGCACGGGTGGTTGAGTAATTATGGATTTTAATTCGTTTGCAGTGATACCGGGACCTTCCATAACAAAGAACCAAGAACCATGGTCATGTGATGGACTGAAGGAAAAATGGAAATAAGAACCAGTGAAACAGCGATCGATGGTGTCCAGCTTTAGCTGCGTAAAGGCCACGTTTTGTTGCTGAGTATATAAAGATATTGCATTTCCAATATTGGAATTGTCGTCACATATATCATACAGTAATTGAGTTATTGAGTTATTCCCGGGTCATCATCATTGCATTCCGAACATGTCCATAGGTGCTCAGATCCCCTCCTCAGCAAGTCCCGCAGTGTCCAGCGACTGACGACTCCAGTTCTGTGTTTGGTTGATACGTCTTCTTACACGCCCACTAAGTTTCTCATTTCTGGCTGTGCCCATCTTAACTCCCATCTCATTATCCGAAGAAGCGACGTGGACTCATGTTTGTCGAAGTCCTGTGCTCTTCCCACATCTCGGAGGACAGTGATGATGTCCGCCCGATCCATTGGTTGCCCGTCCTCAACGACAGCACATCTAGCCAACATTTCCGCTCTTTCATTTCCCCGTACTCCCGCATGTCCAGGGACATAGACAAAGGTTACCTTACGTATTTTTGAATTCTGCAACGACTCTACCCATTGCATGCGTAAAGAGCCCGCCTCTACTTTTCTTATCATGCTAATCGAATCACTCAGTATACATGCGTGGGTGTAGTCTTGTGACTCTAACCATTTGAATGCCTTGGTCACTGCCATCACCTCCATTGTCATGCTACTCATGGCCATGACGTATACAGCACGGTCTTCTTTGACTATTCTCGAAAGTTGTGGAGAACATGATCACCTACGCCATCAAGTTTGCTAAATGTTGATGAACACTGACGTCTAAAGTGCATTAATCATCATCATCAAGTGTCATGTCTCCTGCCGCAGGTGATCATGTCTCTCCACAACTTTTGATCTCGACAGTTATTTATCATTTCTGTTGTTGACCTTCTGCCAAGCCATTTTCTTAAGCTGTCTGGTATCTTTTCTCTTTCCTTTCCTCTATCTCTTCGTCCCTCAATTTCCCCAGTTGCCACAATATATTCTAGCTGCTATCTTCTCATTACATGGCCAACAAATGATGATTGTTTCTTCCTAATATTGGAAATTAGCTCTCTTTTTGCTTTGATCTCTCTCAGAACGTTTTCATTGCTATTCTAAGCTGTCCATGATACTCTCAACATTCTTCTGTGAAACCACATTTCTACAGACTCCAGTGATTTTCTTGTCTGTTGTCCTATTGTCCATGATTCACATCCATATGTTAAGACTGACACTACATAATATTTAAGAACACATTTTCTTGTTTCTATTGTCAAAAATGGATTTCACAGTATCTTCCTCATTTCTTTGAAACCTGATTTTGCCTGAGCAATTCTGCATCTCACCTCTGTTGTACATCTACCATCTCACCTCTGTTGTACATCTACTATCTCACCTCTGTTGTACATCTACCATCTCATCTCAGTTGTACATCTACCATTTCACCTCTGTTGTACATCTACCATCTCACCTCTGTTGTAGATCTACCATCTCACCTCTGTTGTACATCTACCATCTCACCTCTGTTGTACATCTACCATCTCACCTCTGTTGTACATCTACCATCTCACCTCTGTCCTACATCTACCATCTCACCTCTGTCCTACATCTCACCTCTGTTGTACATCTACCATCTCACCTCTGTCGTATATCTACAATCTCACCTCAGCCTTACATCTACCATCTCCCCTTTGTTGTTCACCTACCATCTCACCTCTGTTGTACACCTACCATCTCACCTCTATTGTACATCTACCATCTCACCTCTGTTGTACACCTACCATCTCTCCTCTGTTTTACATCTACCATCTCACATCTGTCATACATCTACCATCGCACCTCTGTTGTACATCTACCATCTCAGCTCTCTCCTACATCTACCATATCACCTCACTCCTTCATCTACCCTCTCACCTCTCTCCTACATCTACCATCTCACCTCTGTCCTACATCTACCATCTCACCTCTGTCCTACATCTACCATCTCACATCTGTCCTACATCTACCATCTCACTTCTCTCCTACATCTACCATCTAACCTCTGTTGTACATCTACCATCTCATCTCTCTTCTACATCTACCATCTAACTTCTGTTGTACATCTACCATCTCACCTCTCTCTTACATCTACTATCTGAACTTACCATTGTTAAAATACATCGCTCTATCATTATTTAACGTGTCCATTTTTGTGATGCTTTTGTATTCTATTCTTTTAAATTACGTGGTAGCCAATCCTATACCAAACGGAACATAGTCGACTCTTCCGACAAGTAAAGCACATCGCCACTATTCTTTACTCTCCAGTCAAGACCCGGTAGCGCACTGACGTTTATTCTTCACATACTTTGTTCAAACCTGCCGCTCCTGGTAATTCCCCACTTCTGTTCTTATCTCGCCGGGCTGTCGCCTTCCATAAAACAAATATAAACACTGTATATGTATCAAGTTATGCCCCTTATAACACAATGCAATCACATACGTTACATTATTAAGAATTTGAGTATGTGTACACATTATGCGGGACATTGCTTGAACATAACAGATGACGTTGCAAGAACAACACGAGAACTGTAATAATATTCAGAACAAACAAACACATATTGTAATGCATGTTGCGAGAGCGCGGTCGATTACAAATGATTTCTGCATTAATGGATATCAGTAAAATAATTTATGACAAAACAGAAGTGGTACATCAAGTGTTAACGACTAAGGCTGCCAGAAGGTATGTTTGCAATATGCAAACCATTATGTGTGGGCTTATGTGTATGTTGGGTAAAATATATGTAATGCAAGTTATACACGTTGAAGGTAGCATCAATATTTATCTAGGCATGTGAAAGCTGACAACAAAACTGACAATCGCGAAGATACAGACTTTCATTAATGGATGCTTACGCAGAATAAAAGGGTGGAAATGGCAGGACAAAATCACTAACAGAATTATGGAAATGTACCAGTCAAATTCCAGTGGATAAAGAGACACAGCGAAGACGATGGAGCTGGATAGGACACACACTGCGGAAGCCAACTGAGAGTATCATACAACAGGCCCTTTTTTGGAATTCCCAGGTGAAAAGACAAAGTGGAAGACCAAGGAATTCTTGGAGAAGACAGACAGAAGCAGAGATGAAGATGATGGGGAAGACATGGAATGATCTTAAAAAAGAATGGCAAGAAACAGAACGACTTGGAAAGTGTTTGTTGAAAACCTATGCTCCACAGGGAGCTTAAAGGTAGAAGAGAGAGAGAGAGAGAGAGAGAGAGAGAGAGATGTGAAAGTTGAAAAAAAAAGAGTTTGAGAGAAAACAAAACGCTTTTGAAGACAAAGAAGAATACTATGTATACTTCTTCTTCTTTCCTTCGTCATTGACCTTTCAGCGTCGAGGGGAGCTATAATTTGTGATCTTTTACTCTTCTGTTCGTCTCTGCTGCTGTCATGTTTCCTTGTGCTTCTAATATTCCGTCAATCCATCATTTTCATGGTCGGCCCTTGGGTCTGATGTTCTCACAACGTTTATTGAAGGATCGTTGTGTTGTGGTTTGATCATCCTGTTTTGTCACGTAGTCAAACCATTTTATCTGTTGTTTCTTTATATATTCTATGGCGGGGGCTATTCCTAGCTTTTTTTCTCAGTTATTCATTTATGATCTTATCTCTCAGACTGTTTCCTGTCATTCGTCTGACACGTTTCATCTCTGTAGAGGTTATTTTTCTTATTGTTCTTGCATCTAGGGTCCAGGTCTGGCATTGGTAGCACAACGTTAGGATGAAGATTGTATTGTAGAGTGCCCGTTTTGCCTCTAGAGTTATTTCCTTGTTGGACAATAGTGGTGATAGCTGTCCAATGATTTGACAAGATTTGTTGCATCTTGAGTCTATCTCTGCTGTTTGTGAATTGTCGTTTGTCACTAGACTTCCTAGGTATTTAAATTCCTCTAGTTGTTTTAGTTGTCTGCTGTCTATAGTTATGTTGATGTTCTGTTTTAGTTTCCTGCCATCTATATTTATGTTGATGTCCTGTTTTAGTTGCCTGCCATCTATATTTGTGTTGATGTCCTGTTTTAGTTGCCTGCCATCTATATTTATGTTGATGTCCTGTTTTAGTGGCCTGCCATCTATATTTGTGTTCATGTTCTGTTTTAGTTGCCTGCCACCTATATTTGTGTTGATGTCCTGTTTTAGTTTCCTGCCATCTATATTTGTGTTCATGTTCTGTTTTAGTTGCCTGCCATCTATATTTGTGTTGATGTCCTGTTTTAGTTTCCTGCCATCTATATTTGTGTTCATGTTCTGTTTTAGTTTCCTGCCATCTATATTTGTGTTCATGTTCTGTTTTAGTTTCCTGCCATCTATATTTGTGTTGATGTTCTGTTTTAGTTTCCTGCCATCTATATTTGTGTTCATGTTCTGTTTTAGTTTCCTGCCATCTATATTTGTGTTCATGTTCTGTTTTAGTTTCCTGCCATCTATATTTGTGTTCATGTTCTGTTTTAGTTTCCTGCCATCTATATTTGTGTTCATGTTCTGTTTTAGTTTCCTGCCATCTATATTTGTGTTCATGTTCTGTTTTAGTTTCCTGCCATCTATATTTGTGTTCATGTTCTGTTTTAGTTTCCTGCCATCTATATTTGTGTTCATGTTCTGTTTTAGTTTCCTGCCATCTATATTTGTGTTCATGTTCTGTTTTAGTTTCCTGCCATCTATATTTGTGTTCATGTTCTGTTTTAGTTGCCTGCCATCTATATTTGTGTTGATGTCCTGTTTTAGTTGCCTGCCATCTATATTTGTGTTGATGTTCTTTTTATCTTTTGCGATATTCATCGAAAGGAGAACACGATCAGATCAGTACTTTTAAAATCTAGAGTTAGACCGTAAAAGATCGCATGTAACATCCCGCGATCTAGCACGCGGGGAATCATCTCCGGGCTACCCCCCAATGTTTGTTTTTAAACTAACCCCTCAACGAAATATCAAACTACATATCATAGTAACTAATTAACTAAGTCCCCAAATAACTAAATACTTAAGTAACTAATTAAATAACTAACTAATGATCTAAGTAATACATTAACTAACTAACTACCTAACTGACTGACTGACTGACTAACTAACTAACTAATTATCTAACTAACTGTCTGACTGACTAACTAACTAAGTAACTAACTAATTATCTAACTAACTGTATGACTGACTAACTAATTAACTAAGTAACTAGCTATTTAACTAACTAACTAACTAACTAACTAAATAACTAAGTAACTAACTAATTAACTAACTAACTAACTAACTAAATAACTAACTAATTAACTAACTAACTAACTAACTAACTAACTAAGTAACTAACTAACTAAGTAACTAACTAATTAACTAACTAACTCTAAATAACTAAGTAACAAACTAACTGGGGGCCTCGATTCCCGCTGGAAGCAGTAAGAGTTGAACTCGTTGCTCGAAAGAAAAATAGCCCCGCGGTCGACCCAGCTGCTGGCAGAAATGGGTACCAGTATATTACTCTGGGAAGATGAGGAATGCCGCCTCGCATCGTGAGTTTCCATGCTTAAAGCGACACTATCCAGACGTCTCCGAACACTTCTCGATCGGCGGCCTAGCACAAATGGGTGAAAACTCGCCTTTTAAAACGCCGATTGATGTCTCGTATTTACCCTTTACCTTATAACTAGCTAACTAAATATCTAAGTAATTAACTAAATAACTAACTAAATATTTAAATATCTTAGTAATTAACTAATTAGCTAACTAACAAACTAAATATCTAAATATCTGAGTAATTAAATAAATACATAAATAACTGACTAACTAAATATCTAAATATCTAAGTAATTAACTAAATAACTAACTAAATATCCATGTAACTAACTAACTAAATCTATCTATCTATTGACCTTTCGAGCCGTAACCGGCCCATAGGGCGTAGACCAAGATACACCTTCTCCTATATGAATTTTTGTTCTAGCAGTTTTCTTTTAAAGATATTTTATTAAATCTCGCCATCTGTCTCTGTTCTGTGCAAGCAGTTCTATCTCATTGAGGGAGCCGATTCCTGCTGCTCTTGCCTCTCTCATCAATGTTCTTCTCAGTGTCTCCCTGGGTCTTCCTCTTTTTCTTTTACCTGTTGTTTCCCATATGAGGGCTTGCTTTGCTATTCGATTATTATCTCTTCTCATCACATGTCCAACGTATGACCATCGTCTTTTCTTTATTACTGAAGATATTAGTGGTTGATTGGCGATTTCTCTAATTTCCTCGTTTGTTTTGAATTCGTTCCATTCTATACCAAGTATTTTCCTTAGACATTTATTTTCGAATGCGTTCAACTTTGTTTCTATATCTCTTGTTGTTTTCCAGCTTTCACACGCATACGTAAGGGTTGATAGTACATTTGATTTGAATAGCCTAAGTTTTGTGTTTGTGCTAATGAGTTTTGATTTCCACAACTTTTCAAGGCTTCTGAAAGACATTGCTGCTTTAGCCAGTCTGATTCTAATTTCTTTGCTCGTATCCCCTTCTCGATCAATGTGACTTCCAAGATAGATAAAGTGATCGATCTCTTCTACTGGTTTGTTTTCCATGTATATTTTGTCACTTGTTGGAATTAAACTTTTCATGACTTTAGTCTTTTCATGATTGACCTCAAGCCCAATTTTGCTGGCTATTGATGATAGTTCATTTGTGTTTTCCTGCATCGTTTTTATCTGACTGCTGATGAGAACTATGTCATCAGCAAAGTCGAGGTCCTCCAAATGGTCTCCTTGTATCCATTCGATGCCTTTATTACCAGTGCAGCATTTCTTCATTATGAAGTCCATAACAATTCCAAATAACAAGGGCGATAAAATACATCCTTGTTTAACCCCAGTTTCTATTGGGAAACATTCGCTCAGTCCTTCCTCTGTTCGAACTGCACATGTGTAACCATCATACATGTCTTTGATAATATTTATGATTTTTGATGGTAAACCATATTGCTTCAGAATTTTCCACAAAGAATCTCTATGAATACTATCAAATGCTTTTTTGAAGTCGATGAAGTTAAGTACAAAAGGTTTTTGCTTTTCAATATGTTCCTCCAATATAAGTCGTAGAGTGAAAATGTGGTCAAGACAGCTTCTCCCTTTTCTAAACCCAGCCTGTTCTTCACGCATTACTGTATCTATTGAATCCTTTATTCTATTTAGGATGATTTTACAGAATAACTTTGAGGCAACTGACAAAAGTGTCACGCCTCTCCAGTTGTTACAATCTCTAAGATTGCCCTTTTTTGGGATCTTAACAATGATTCCTTTTTTCCATTTATGAGGCGTCTTCTCTGTTTTCCAAATGATGTTGAACATTTTTTGGAGATGTATTAAATTATGGCTATCAATTGCCTTGAGGATCTCAGCTGTTAACTTATCCTCTCCAGCAGCCTTGTTATTGGTCATTAGCTTTAAGGTGGTTTCTATTTCACTCAAGGTGAAGTCATCTAAATTTACATCTAATTCTGCTGCTGGTGTTTCAGCTTCAAAATCTATTAAACTGTGAGGTAGTGGACGGTTAAGAATTTCTTTGAAGTGTTCTGCCCAACGGGCTTTTATGTCTGCGCTTGTTGTTAGCATTAATCCAGATTTGTCTAGAATTGGTGTTCCACTGGATGTATAGGTGTTTGTCAGCATCTTTTGTACTGTATAGAGAGTTCTGCTGTCTCCTGTAATTGCAGCTGTCTCTGCTTTCTCTGCCAAGTTGTCTATATAAGCTCTTGTATCTCTTCTTGCCGAACTTTTCACTTTGTTGTCTAATTCTTTGTATGTTGCTTTTGCCAGAACCTTTCCAAGATCTGTCTTTACATTAGTCACGGCTCTCTTTGCTTCTCTTCTTTCTTTGATGTATTTCCATGTGGTGTCTGAGATCCAAGCTCGTTTTTCCATTTTCTTCAGTCCGGCACTTGCTTCTGCTGCTGTCATTAGTATTTTGCTCTGTGAGTCCCACATTTCATTGATATCTAAGTCTATTTCACCGAGTGCTGAATAACAATTACTTAGCTCTATGTTAAACTTTTCCTTTATGGCTTCATCTTTCAGTTTATGACTATCAATTTTATGTGTAATTGACCTCTTCTGTTGGTTTCTAAATTTTAATCTTATTTTCCCAATGCACAGGTTGTGGTCACTATTAACATCAGCACCTCTGTAAGCTCTTACATCTATTAATGATGATCTGAATTGTTGTTTAATACATAGGTGGTCAATTTGATTTGATGTTCTATCGTCAGGAGATATCCATGTTGTTTTGTGAATATTTTTGTGTGGAAATAATGTCCCACCTATAACTAAATTTTTATAACTAACTAAATAACTAACTAAATATCCAAGTAACTAACTAACTAACTAAATAACTAACTAAATAGCTAAGTAACTAATTAACTAAATAATGAATTAAATTAGACGAACTTAGCAGGTCGGTAGTGATAAACATGTTATGATCAAAGGAAATCACACAAAATATGGAAATATAACTGTTATTAATATAAATAATTGTTTTCTTGTTTTTGATTCACTACGTGTGAAAAGTACCCCGATTGGCTAAATAAAATGTATTTATAGACATGACGTTACAAACGTTGTGCCTAACTGTATTCATCTAGCCTCCGTTATCTCAGAAAAGGACATCACACTTAATTAACTCAACACTGCTTGCATTAACCAGAGTTTTACCGTATTCCCTTTTATATTGCCATGTTGGCTATTCAAGTATTCCTCCCTTGTTCTCTTGCTAATTTGTCGGCCAAATTGGCATCCATTATTCAGCAGCATTGTCCACTCCTTAAGCAACTCTTTACCACATCTGCAAGTGTCTCCTGGCATGTATTGCCCAAATCGCAAGCATTGCTCAATTTAGTTTGAGTTTTCCTGTCCTTTTCTTCATGATTTCTTTCATTTCTTTATCTCATTTGCTTCTGTCTCTTAAAGTGACGCAGTCAACACCTGTTGATAAGACAATCTCGGCACATGTCTCTAATGAGTATCTTCCATTTCTTCTTCTCTTCCACTTATATTCCCATATTTTTTTATAAACGTAGTCAAAGAAATAACAACAAAAAACGTTATTTCTGTTATATTTTATCATTCTCTTATGAGAGACCTTTAACAGTCTAATGTCTTACAACCATTGATCATCGTTCGTGTGTGGTTGTCATTTGTTATCGATTTAATTAGTTAGCTATTTAGTTGTTTTCATGATTGTACAAAGAAGTTACGACGGTGGTTTTCTGTTGCCTTCCGTCGGTTTGTTTACGGTTGGCTCCGCTAGCCTTTGACTAAAAAGTCTCACCCACAAGGCAGTGAGGTTGTTTTACTTCGGGGTACCCTCCCTTAGCCTTTTATTCTCCCGGGCTTACCTGCAAGGCAGCAAGGTAGCCACTGGTTGTAATGTTTACTGCATATAGTAGCAGGTAAAATTACCGGCCTTTTTAACAAGAAAAACAATAGGGTCTGTAGAAATGTGGTTTTACAGAAGAATATTGAGAATAACACGGACAGCTAAGAAGAGTAATGAAAACGTTCTGAAAGAGGTTAAAGTGAAAAGAGAGCTAATTTCCAATATTAGGAAGAAACATTCATCATTTTTTTGGCCATGTAATGAGAAGAGAACAACTGGAATATATTATAACAACTGGAAAAGCCGAGGGACGAAAAGATAGAGGGAAGCAAAGATAAAAGATACCAGACAGCTTAAGAGAATGGTTTGGCAGAAGGTCAACAACAGAAATGACAAATAACTGTCGAGATCGAAAGTTGTGGAGAGACATGATCACCTACACCAGTAGGCCTGATACTCGATGATGATGATTTTGTTGTTTAGTTGGTTAGATAGTTAATTAGTTATTCAGTTAGTTGCGCTTGGTTATTTAGCTAGTTGATTAGTTTGTTATTTAGTTAATTAGTTAATAAGTATAAAGTGGAGGAACTAAAGAGTCCAGTCACAGCAAGTGTCGTATAGGGAATATGGTGTTTGTGAACGTATTTTTACAGACCTTCGGCACATGATTTTTGATATAATGTGGTGAGTATTACGCTAGTACTGCTTTACTTACCGTGAAAAAATACATATACATTTACTTGCTGTAAGATAAACCTAGTGTTGTGACAAAGACCTTTACGTGCTGTAAGATAAACCTAGTGTTGTGAAAAAGACATTTACTTGCTGCAAGATAAACCTAGTGTTGTGACAAAGACCTTTACTTGCTGTAAGACAAACCTAGTGTTGTGACAAAGACCTTTACTTGCTGCAAGATAAACCTAGTGTTGTGACAAAGATCTTTACTTGCTGTAAGATAAACCTAGTGTTGTGACAAAGACCTTTACTTGCTGCAAGACAAACCTAGTGTTGTGACAAAGACCTTTACATCCTGTAAGATAAACCTAGTGTTGTGACATATACCTTTACTTGCTGTAAGATAAACCTAGTGTTGTGACAAAGACCTTTACTTGCTGCAAGACAAACCTAGTGTTGTGACAAAGACCTTTACTTCCTGTAAGATAAACCTAGTGTTGTGACAAAGACCTTTACTTGCTGTAAGATAAACCTAGTGTTGTGACAAAGACCTTTACTTGCTGTAAGATAAACCTAGTGTTGTGACAAAGACCTTTACTTCCTATAAGACAAACCTAGTGTTGTGACAAAGACCTTTACTTGCTGTAAGATAAACCTAGTGTTGTGACAAAGACCTTTACTTGCTGCAAGATAAACCTAGTGTTGTGACATATACCTTTACTTGCTGTAAGATAAACCTAGTGTTGTGACAAAGACCTTTACTTGCTGCAAGATAAACCTAGTGTTGTGACATATACCTTTACTTGCTGTAAGATAAACCTAGTGTTGTGACAAAGACCTTTACTTGCTGTAAGATAAACCTAGTGTTGTGACATATACCTTTCCTTGCTGTAAGATAAACCTAGTGTTGTGACATATACCTTTACTTGCTGTAAGACAAACCTAGTGTTGTGACATATACATTTACTTGCTGTAAGATAAACCTAGTGTTGTGACAAAGACGATTACTTGCTGTAAGATAAACCTAGTGTTGAGACAAAGACCTTTACTTGCTGTAAGATAAACCTAGTGTTGTGACAAAGACCTTTACGTGCTGTAAGACAAACGTAGTGTTGTGACAAAGACCTTTACATGCTGTAAGATAAACCTAGTGTTGTGACAAAGACCTTTACTTGCTGTAAGATAAACTTAATGTTGTGACATATACCTTTACATCCTGTAAGATGAACCTAGTGTTGTGACAAAGAAATTTACGTGCTGTAAGACAAATCTAGTGTTGTGACATATACCTTTACTTGCTGTAAGATAAACCTAGTGTTGTGACAAAGACCTTTACGTGCTGTAAGACAAACCTAGTGTTGTGACATATAACGTTATGTCCTGTAAGACAAACCTAGTCTTGTGACATATACCTTTACATGCTGTAAGACAAACCTAGTGTTGTGACAAAGACCTTTACGTGCTGTAAGACAAACCTAGTGTTGTGACATATACCTTTACATGATGTAAGATAAACCTAGTGTTGTGACATATACCTTTACTTGTTGTAAGACAAACTTGGTTTTGTGACATATACCTTTACTTGCTGTAAGACAAACCTAGTGTTGTGACATATACCTTTACGTGCTGTAAGACCAACCTAGTGTTGTGACAAATACCTTTAATTGCTGTAAGACAAACCTAGTTTTGTGACAAAGACCTATACGTGCTGTAAGACAAACCTAGTGTTGTGACATATACCTTTACATGCTGTAAGACAAATCTATTGTTATCACATATACCTTTACGTGCTGTAAGACAAACCTAGTGTTGTGACATATACCTTTACGTGCTGTAAGACAAACCTAGTGTTGTGACAAATATCTTTAATTGCTGTAAGACAAACCTAGTTTTGTGACAAAGACCTTTACGTGCTGTAAGACAATCTTAGTGTTGTGACATATACCTTTACGTGCTGTAAGACAAATCTATTGTTATCACATATACCTTTACGTGCTGTAAGACAAATCTAGTGTTGTGACATATACCTTTACGTGCTGTAAGACAAACCTAGTGTTGTGACATATACCTTTACGTGCTGTAAGACAAATCTATTGTTATCACATATACCTATACGTGCTGTAGGACAAACATAGTGTTGTGACATATAACGTTATGTGCTGTAAGACAAACCTAGTCTTGTGACATATACCTTTAAGTGCTGTAAGACAAACCTAGTATTGTGACAAAGACCTTTACGTGCTGTAAGACAAACCTAGTGTTGTGACATATACCTTAACTTGCTGTAATACAAACCTAGTGTTGTGACATATACCTTAACTTGCTGTAAGATAAACCTAGTGTTGTGACATATACCTTTACGTGCTGTAAGACAAACCTTGTGTTGTGGCATATACTTTTACGTGCTGTAAGACAAACCTAGTGTTGTGACATATACCTTTACTTGCTGTAAGATAAACCTAGTGTTGTGACATATACCTTTACGTGCTGTAAGACAAACCTAGTGTTGTGACATATACCTTAACTTGCTGTAAGACAAACTTAGACTTGTGACATATACCTTTACTTGCTGTAAGATAAACCTAGTGTTGTGACATATACCTTTACTTGCTGTAAGATAAACCTAGTGTTGTGACATATACCTTTACTTGCTGTAAGATAAACCTAGTGTTGTGCCAAAGACATTTCCTTGCTGTAAGATAAACCTAGTGTTGTGACATATACCTTTACTTGTTGTAAGATAAACCTAGTGTTGTGACATATACCTTTACTTGTTGTAAGATAAACCTAGTGTTGTGACAAAGACCTTTACTTGCTGCAAGATAAACCTAGTGTTGTGACATATACCTTTACTTGTTGTAAGATAAACCTAGTGTTGTAACAAAGACCTTTACTTGCTGTAAGATAAACCTAGTGTTGTGACATATGCCTTTACTTGTTGTAAGATAAACCTAGTGTTGTGACATATACCTTTACTTGCTGTAAGATAAACCTAGTGTTGTGACATATACCTTTACTTGCTGTAAGATAAACCTAGTGTTGTGACATATACCTTTACATGCTGTAAGATAAACCTAGTGTTGTGACATATACATTTACTTGCTGTAAGATAAACCTAGTGTTGTGACAAAGACCTTTACGTGCTGTAAGATAAACCTAGTGTTGTGCCAAAGACCTTTCCTTGCTGTAAGATAAACCTAGTGTTGTGACAAAGACCTTTACTTGCTGCAAGATAAACCTAGTGTTGTGACATATACCTTTCCTTGCTGTAAGATAAACCTAGTGTTGTGACAAAGACCTTTATGTGCTGTAAGATAAACCTAGTGTTGTGACAAAGACCTTTACGTGCTGTAAGATAAACATAGTGTTGTGACAAAGACCTTTACTTGTTGTAAGATAAACCTAGTGTTGTGACAAAGGCCTTTACTTGTTGCAAGATAAACCTAGTGTTGTGACAAAGACCTTTACTTGCTGTAAGATAAACCTAGTGTTGTGACAAAGACCTTTACGTGCTGTAAGATAAACCTAGTGTTGTGACAAAGACCTTTACGTGCTGTAAGATAAACCAAGTGTTGTGACAAAGACCTTTACGTGCTGTAAGATAAACCTAGTGTTGTGACAAAGACCTTTACGTGCTGTAAGATAAACCTAGTGTTGTGACAAAGACCTTTACGTGCTGTAAGATAAAACTAGTGTTGTGACATATACCTTCACGTGCTGTAAGATAAACCTAGTGTTGTGACATATGCCTTTAATTACTGTAAGATAAACCTAGTGTTGTGACATATACCTTTACTTGCTGTAAGATAAACCTAGTGTTGTGACATATACCTTTACGTGCAGTAAGATAAACCTAGTGTTGTGACAAAGACCTTTACGTGCTGTAAGATAACCTAGTGTTGTGACAAAGACCTTTACTTGCTGTAAGATAAACCTAGTGTTGTGACAAAGGCCTTTACTTGCTGTAAGATAAACCTAGTGTTGTGACATATACCTTTACATGCTGTAATGCAAACCTAGTGTTGTGATATATACCTTTACATGCTGTAAGACAAACCTAGTGTTGTGACAAGGACCTTTACTTGCTGTAAGACAAACCTAGTGTTGTGATATATACCTTTACATGCTGTAAGATAAACCTAGTGTTGTGATATATACCTTTACATGCTGTAAGACAAACCTAGTGTTGTGATATATACCTTTACATGCTGTAAGACAAGCCTAGTGTTGTGATATATACCTTTACATGCTGTAAGACAAACCTAGTGTTGTGACAAAGCCCTTTACGTGCTGTAAGACAAACCTAGTGTTGCGATATATATATCTTTACATGCTGTAAGACAAACCTAGTGTTGCGATATATATATCTTTACTTCCTGTAAGACAAACCTAGTGTTGTGACATATACCATTACTTGCTGTAAGACAAACCTAGTGTTGTGACATATACCATTACTTGCTGTAAGACAAACCTAGTGTTGTGACATATACCATTACTTGCTGTAAGACAAACCTAGTGTTGTGACATATACCATTACTTGCTGTAAGACAAACCTAGTGTTGTGACATATACCATTACTTGCTGTAAGACAAACCTAGTGTTGTGACATATACCTTTACTTGCTGTAAGACAATTATAGTGTTGTGACATATACCTTTACGTGCTGCAAGACAATTATAGTGTTGTGACATATACCTTTACTTGCTGTAAGACAATTATAGTGTTGTGACATATACCTTTACGTGCTGCAAGACAATTATAGTGTTGTGACATATACCTTTACGTGCTGCAAGACAATTATAGTGTTGCTGGTGGCTGGCAACCTTTTCACAACACAATCTCTTTGCAAGTACTAGTATCTTTTACAAAGCATATTGATACCAATCTCTGCTATCAATGTCAAACATGGTCATAAATTAGGAAAGTTTCCACCGTTAACAGAATATTTCTTTGATTATCACTTTTTTCTTAGGTTCATACCGATAGTCGTGAGATTGTTCCTCGCCATACATGCATACATTCTCCGATTTCAGAACCACTATGTTTTTATTGTCGAACGTTTTGACATTTTTGAGTTTGATTTTTCTCATCAATTTACGGATTGCTATAGTTTTTGACCTCCCTCCTCGATTCCTAATTGCCAATATTTCTTAAATGTGCGCAAAGTACACACGAGACCTCCAGTTTGTCGCCGCTATCGCAGATAGCTACACATCGAATCTCCCTCCCCAATACAAATGTGCGGTAAGCTCACTTAGAAACCTATTCTGTTCACGGTATTCAGTTTCACTGCAGTCGGGGCAACCCCATATCCGCTCCACAGCTCAGACCCAGAATTTCTCGAAGTTGATTGCTCATACTTGAGAAAAGTAACAAACAACACAAGAAGAGATAGAATACCAAATGAAACCATAAGAAAAATGGTAGGAAGAAAACCCTGCCAAGAATATATAGAACAACAACTTAAATGGTTTGGTCACCTGGTCAGAATGAATCCTTACCAATCACCATCAAGGGCGTTCTTCTCGAGAATGCATGGAAAAAGACCAAGATGAAGACCCAGAAGAAGATGGATAGATGCAGTGACAGAGACATGTAACAACAAAGGAAAATCACTAATTCAGACAGTTCGAGCAGCTCAAGAACGACAAATGATATCAACCACGACACCTTTTAGGTATCAGTGAAAAGAGAAACGAAGAAGATGGATAGATGCAGTGACAGAGACATGTAACAACAAAGGAAAATCACTAATTCAGACAGTTCGAGCAGCTCAAGAACGACAAATAATATAACCACGACATCTATTCAGCACCAGTGAGAAAGAGAAAAGAAGAAGATGAATGGTATAAAGCCATTTTTTTGGGGTTTAATTAATGAGATTTCTTGCTTGAGTTCATCATGAAAACGGGATCTCATTTCTGTTGTTTTGTTAATCTTTGAACTTGACTCTCGATCTCGTCTCGGATCGTGGAACCACGAGACTTGGAAGTAAGTTCCGTAATTTTAAACGAGGCTTGAATCAGCCTCTTCGGTTGTGATAATAGCACCTTATCTCATGATGTAAGGCAACTTCTACCTCAAACAATCAAACAAAAGTAACACACTTTCATGCATAGAAATAAGCCCGGAAATGACGTAGTTGATCACAGTCTCAGGAAGTGCTTGTGGTTGCTGCAAGAAGACCGTCATACCACTAGTGTCAATCATCATGTGCCATACCGGTTGACGAAGGCGATCATGTCCTTCCACAATCTTCTATCCACAGTATATCTATTGACATTTCGAGCTATAGCCGGCCCATAGGTCATAGACCCAGATACTCTTTTCTCTTATCCAAATTTGTATTCTAGCAGTTTTGAATCCTTGCAAAGTCTTGTATCAAATCTCGCCATTTGTCTATGTTCTGTGCTAGCAACTCTATCTCATTGAGGGAACCGATTCCTGCTGCTCTTGCCTCTCTGATCAATGTCCTTCCTCAGTGTCTCTCTGGGTCGGCCTCTTTTCCTCTTACCCGTTATTTCCCACATGAGGGCTTGCTGTGTTATTCGGTTACTATCTCTTCTCATCACATGTCCAACATATGACCATCGACATTTCTTTATTACTGAAGATAAAGGTGACAATCTACAGTGCATCGTATCAGTTTTGTTGTTGACTGTTTTCTATGCCATGACACCAAGCTATCCAAAATTTTCTCTCTTTGTCGTCCACGATCTCTCTTTCCTTTTATTTTGCCAGTTGTAACCAAGTATTCCAACTTTCCTCTTCTCATGATGTGCCAGAAAAATGTTGATTGTTTCTTTCTGATGTTTTTTAAGAGTTCCCTTTTTGTGTTGGCCTCTTTGAGAGTTTCCTCATTGGTCTTTTTAGCTGTCCAGGGAACTTTCAACATTTTTCTGAGAAATCCCATCTCTGTGGCCTCTAATCGTCTTTTCATTTGTTTGTCTACTGTCCATGATTCGCTTCCATAGGTCAGAATTGGTTCTATATAACACCGATGAAATCTCTTTCTCACTTCTTTCGACATAGATTCGTTGCATAAAATATTTTTCATTTTCTTAAATGCTATTTTGGCCTGAGCTTTTATACTTTTTATTTCTGTGGTGCATCTTCCATCTGATGTTATTATTGTGCCCAAGTATTTGACGCCTTGCACTTGTTTCAGATTTGTCTCGTTTATTTTTATGCTGCATGCTGGTGATGACTGTTTCTCCGATGTGACCATTACTTCTGTTTTCTTACTATTCAGACTGAGACCTTTCTTGTTGCTTTCTTTTACTATTATGTCTATTATTTCTTGTAGTTCATTCTCTATCTCTGCTATTAAGACTGTGTCATCCGCATATCGCAGATTGTTTATGTTGTGACCGTTGACTTCAATTCCTTTTTGTCTACTATTGATCTCATTAAAATAATTAGTGGAACTAAACAACTAAAACATGTAGAGGAATTAAAATACTTGGAAGTTTAGTGATAAACAACAATTCACAAACAGCAGAGATAGACTCAAAATGCATTAAATCATTGGACAGTTATCACCACTATTGCCCAACATGGAAATAACTCAGCAGGCAAAACGAGCACTCTACAATACAATCTTCATCCCAATGTTGTGCTACCAATGCCTGGACCCTAGATGCAAGAACAATAAGAAAAATAACCTCTACAGAGATGAAATGTGTTAGACGAATGACAGGAAACAGTCATTCATAAACAGTTAGAGATAAGATCAGAAATGAAGAACTGAGAAAAAAGCTAGGAATATTCTCCGCCATAGAATATATAAAGAAACAACAGATAAAATGGTTTGACCACTTGACAAAAAAGAGTGATCAAAAAACAACACAACGAGCCCTCAATAAACGCTTTGAGAATACCCGGCCCATGAGGAAGTGTGGGGAAATGAATGAGCGGACAGGTTGGCTAGCTGTGCTGTCGTTGAGGACGGTCAACCAATGGATCTGACGGACATCATCAATGGCCTGCAAAATGTGGGAAGGATATAGGACTCAGACAACCATGAGTCCACGTCGCACCTTTGGATAAAAGAGATGGGAGTTAAGATGGGCACAGTCAGAAACTAGAAACTTAGTGGACGTGTAAGAAGACTTATCAACCAAAATAGAACTGGAGTCGTCAGTCGCTGGACACTGCGGGACTTGCTGAGGAGGGGATCTGAACATCTAAGGACATGTTCGGAGTGCAATGATGATGACCTGCAGATAACTCAATAATTCAATTATTCAATAACTCAATAACTCAATTATTCAATAACTCAATAATTCAATTATTCAATAACTCAATAACTCAATTACATTTTGGTATAACAATAACGACAACCGACGGCTGGTTCAGTTCGTGCAAGACTAGGCTGTATATACACACGGCTGCAGGACTTATCTACGAAAGTCTGTCTATTTTTCTGGAAGTCTGTCTATTACGTTCACATATATCACCAGTGTTTTAAGAACATCAGAATGTTTATACACGATAAACATTTTGATTGTTTTATTTCTTCTAAGGTCTGTTCCGTTTGTTGATATTTGCTGTTTATATTACACGGCCGAGTGTGTTTATGTTTATCCGCACATGCGTGTCTGTCAGAGGAACGTGTCCTTGAATGAGGGGGTTGTATCCCACGGGGAGATAATTGGTTTATAAGAAGAATATATATAATTAAACAGATGTAAGTTTGTTAACTCTAGGGGTCATTTGTGTGTATGTGTTTCTCTCTAGATAGAATGGGTGGAGCCAGGGCTACAAGAAGGGGTGGTTCACGACAACCAGAAAAAAAAAGGAAACAAAATAATGAATTTTGAGGTGTCGAAAAAAAATAAAATTAATTTAAGGGAGGTAATTAAATAATGAGAATAGTGGATATCATTAATGAGAAGTTTTCACATAAGGTGTTAAGGGATAAAGGCGGATAAATCACAATTGGTTTCAGACTTATTTCTTCTTTATGTTCATCTGTTAGCTGTTAATAGACTTCCTTGGAGACTAGGAAATCTCATTTCGATGTGCTAATTTTTTCTAACACAATTTGTTTTAATGACATGGTGAATCACAATCATTTTAGTATCATCATCATCAAGTGCCTTGCCTGCTGGCGTAGGTGATCATGTCTCGCCACAACTTTCGATCTCGACAGCAGTTTATCATTTCTGTTGTTGACCTTCTGCCAAGACATTCTCTTAAACTGTCTGGTATCTTTTCTCTTTGCTTCCCTCTATCTCTTCGTCCCTCAATTTTTCCAGTTGTTACAATATATACCAGTTGTTCTCTTCTCATTATATGGCCAAAAAATTATGATTGTTTCTTCCTAATATTGGAAATTAGCTCTCTTTTGCTTTGGTCTCTTTCAGAACGTTTTCATAACACTTCTTAGCTGTCCATGGTATTCTCAACATTCTTCTGTAAAACTTCAATTATACCGCCTCCAGTGATTTTCTTGTTTGTTGTCCTACTGTCCATGCTTCGCATCCATAAGCGTTAAAACTAGCTCTGCATAACATTTAAGAACTTTTTTTTCCTTGTTTCTATTGTCAAAAATGGATTGCACAGCATCTTAATTTTTTGGAAAGCTGCTTCTGCCTGAGCCATTCTGCATCTCACCTCTGTTGTACATCTACCATCTGAGTTTAACATTGTTTCCAAATATTTAAATTCATTTACCTGTTTATATATTGTTCCACTTGTCTTTATTTTGCACTGAGGTGATGTCTTTTTCTTTGTTGTTACCATTATTTCTGACTTTTCACTATTACGGCTGAGTCCTTTATTTTTGCTTTCCTTCACTATAATGTCTAACATTTCATGTAACTCATTTTCACTCTTAGCGATTAATACTGTATCATGAGAATACCTGATGTTATTTATATTAAGACCCCAGATTGTTATTCCAGGCATGTCCCTTATGGATCTTAAAATAATCTCACTATAAATATTAAACAAATCTGGTGACAGCGCACAACCTTGTCTAACACCCTGTTTTATTTGTTGAAACATTCCCAATTGGTTTCCAGTTCTTATGGCCGCTGTTTGTTGCCAGTACATGTTCTTTATTATTCTTAGATCTTTGCTGTCTACGTTTATGCCTTTTAAAATGTTGGTTATCTCTTTGTCCAATGCCTTAGGTATAATTGTATCAAAGATTTTCTATTTTTCAATCTTAGTTCCTATACCCTTTACCGAAATTCATAGGCGTGATATTCATGCATTTGAGTTACTGGATCTCATGTCATGCATTTGAGTTATTGGATCTCATGTCATGCATTTGAGTTATTGGATCTCATGTCATACTTTTGAGTTATTGGATCTCATGTCATGCATTTGAGTTATTGGATCTCATGTCATACTTTTGAGTTATTGGATCTCATGTCATACTTTTGAGTTATTGGATCTCATGTCATACATTTGAGTTATTGGATCTCATGTCATACTTTGAGTTATTGGATCTCATGTCATACTTTTGAGTTATTGGATCTCATCCCATACATTTGAGTTATTGGATCTCATGTCATACATTTGAGTTATTGGATCTCATGTCATACATTTGAGTTATTGGATCTCATGTCAAACATTTGAGTTATTGGATCTCATGTCATACATTTGAGTTATTGGATCTCATGTCATACATTTGAGTTATTGGATCTCATGTCATACATTTGAGTTATTGGATCTCATGTCAAACATTTGAGTTATTGGATCTCATGTCATACATTTGATTTATTGTATCTCACGTCGTCACAATTGAGTTCGTGCACTTTAGTTAACATTCTCTTTCTCTTCAACTATTCATAGTGTTTCATGAATCACCCATGAGCATGCCCGAAGTGCAATGATGATGTTAACAGAACGTAACTTATGGTAACCTATAACGATACAATTTTTTTTCATTCCTTTTTTCCCTTATACACTGACTAGTCACCTATGGGTGTGCCTGGTGTGCAACAATTTTAATTCATATATCATCATCATCGAGTGCCGTCTCTGCAACGAAGGTTGGCTCTCAATTACACTCTGTTACTTGCTTTGATGGTGCAGGTTGTCATAGATTGACTTGTCCATCTTTTAATGTTACTCTTATCATGTTAGTATTTGTCTGCCTTTGCCTCTTTTACCTTGTATTTTCCCTTCCAATATAACTTTTAGTAGGCTGTTGTGTCTTTTAACGTGTCTCAAAAATGTCATTTGTCTTGTTCTAATTGTGTTTAGTAGTCCTCTTTTCATTTTTAGTTGTTTCAAAACTTCATCATTTGTGTTCTTTTCTTTCCATTCAATTCTACCTATTCTTCTGTAAATCCACATTTCAAAGGCTTCAATTTTTTGGTCTAATGTCCATGTTTCTGCATCATATAGTCTCTGTATACAGTCCGTATCTCTAAATATGTTTATCTGTCTGTCTATGATATATCATATAGGAATATTGAGAAGATGTAAAATTTTGCTATTCTTAGTTTCAGCCCTGGTGTTATTTGTTTCGTTGTTTGATTATTTTTCACTTTTCAATTGATCATAATAACTCAAGAATCCCGAGAAGCAATATTTTCAAATAATAAAATGTTTCTTCTATAACTTGTAATTTAGACAAATAAAACCGATCGATTTTAATTACAGATTTTGCATTAATCACATTTGAACTGGACAAGAAACATGTTTCCTTTTGAAGGTTAATATTTCCCTTCGAATTTGTTTTAATAAGATCATTTTATAATTCTGAATCAACAAAAATTTGATAAAACGAATCTAAATCAATAAAATCGAAATATCAAAACAGCTGCAAAGGAAATGATTAAAATCAAGATTCTAGAATTGATACTTCTGTTCCGCAAAGAAAAAAAAAGATCAATTTCTTTTTCTTGTTTGATAATATCGTTATTTCGCAAGTGGATATAATATCTCTAATAAGTATTTTTGGCTGTCGATGCATTTCGCTCCTGGCCTCATTTCCCGTGTATTATAGCGCTACTTAATTTTCCTGTTGCCAGTTTGCATATTTTTTATTTATTTCTTCTCAAACTCTGTTTTAGACCTTGTTCTCCAATCCAATGTGTCCTGGCTATTAGAGATCACAACGTTACATGTGGCAACCAGAAATGAGGTCACGTGTAACTTAAAATTGCCAAAAAATGGTGCGAATTTTTTTTTTATTAATATTATTTTTTTATGGAAATTAAAACCAGGATGGAAAAAAATGACAGGATCAGCTAACTATCTCGTCCTTAAACGTATTTCCTGGGCAGAGGTTCACTCATATGATCGCTCGATAGGGGAAAATAATTGCATGAGCACTTAAGAGAAAATGGAGTGATTGAGCATGTTCTTTGTATGAGATTTCATATTTTATTATTACTGCCACTGCAGTTACTACTACAAGCTTTTTTCAGTACGGAAAGTAATTTTCAATTTAATGGTAGAGATTTCAAAGACAACATGTTTTTATTTGGTTATTTGGTTATGGAAGGCCCCGGTATCACTGCAAACGAATTAAAATCCATAATTGCTCAACCGCCCGTGCCAGTGGAATCATCCGAATTACTAACTCATCTCCCAAACAAAGAAAGGTAGCTGTAGACCCCATCATAGCAGTCTCAGCACACGCCAACAGACATAAGGCGAAACCGCATAGAAAATGAACACGGCCAACTGTTCACTGTCAAACGATATCAGCATTCATCGTAAACAATTGGAATATCGGAACATGATCAAAACGGATGAAACACACAGCTCACGGTGTGCACAGAGCACTTAACTCAGTAGCTCCTGCAACAAGCCGGACTTGGAATATGAGGAAACTGCAACAAGGAACACTTTTCAGACATAGCCTTCAATGGTTCCTGCCGCCTATCCACCATATTGACATACACAGACATGCACACACAAAGATATGAGATATCACTAGCCCAGACATGCACACACAAAGATATAGCACGTGACTAACACAGATACACACTAAGATATGAGATATGACTAAACACAGACTATATGTTTTTATATATTAATCTACATGAGTGATGTTATTTACAAGATTAACAGCGACGACCTGTTAGTGATCGGAGA
>JAVIAB010000104.1:5835764-5890733 GCA_032433765.1 Megaustenia siamemsis
GAAGAAAAGACGTGGACTCATGGTTGTCGAAGTCCTGTGCCCTTTCCACATCCCGGAGGCATTGATGATGTCCGCCCGATCCATTGGCTGACCGTCCTCAACGTCGGCGCAGTTAGCCAACCTGTCCGCTCTTTCATTTTCCTGCACTCCCGCATGTCCTGAGACGTAAACAAAGGTGACCCTACGTATTTTTGACTTCTGCATTGACTCTACCCATTGCATAAGTACAAAACCCGCCTACACCTTTCTTATCATGCTCATCGAATCACTCAGTATGCAGACGTAGGTGTAGTCTTGTGACTCTAACCAGATGAATGCCTTGGTCACTGCCATCACCTCCATCGTCATTCTACTCGTGGTCATAACGTATGCACCCCTGTCTTCTTTGACTACTCTGCCTGCCGAGCGTGCTGTAAATGCCCATGCACTTCTTTGGTGTCGTATTACATATCCGTATGTATAGATGACTGCATCTTTCTCATCAGTGTTTTCCCAGATAACCCGTTGACCTCCGCATTGACCAAGACTGAGTTCTGTTCCCTGGATTTCCTGTCGACTGTGACAATACACGAGAAAGTCCCCATGAATAATGTATGCACTGGTATTCACTCCTCGCCAACGTTGATACTGGTAAGCTCACAGACTTTTTTGATGACATCTTCTGCTCGGCCACCAAAGATTTGACTCATTTTAGCCTGACACCTTTCCCAGTATTGAGCTCGTGGTGCAATGGATTCTCTTTATCTGCACTTATCTTCAGGTATGCTCGTGCCCTCCAGATGTTGATCGTGTCATCATGATTGGAAAGTCAAGAAGATACCTCATTGCTACAGAGGGAGTGTCCCTCTTACACCCAGAGATAATGAGCATAGCTTCATTCATTACAATCATATACGCAGGGGAAATGCTGATGCCCCACTAGGATGACGTGATTTTTGCACGTTTCTCGACGTTCACGACAGCCGCACTTGGTTACGATTTCCTTTTGGTTTTGACAGGATAGTTTAATTTATTTTGTTTTCTTTAACACATTTCGGTTGTTTTTGTTTTGGTTGTTTCGTTATTAGTTTTGTGTGTGTGTTTTTTTAATTTGTTCCTGATGAAGGCCTATTGAGCCGAAACGTTAGTCTGTGTCGTCCACTTATCACGTAAAGCTTCTTACATACCATTTTTTTTATTTTTTAAATGTTCCTCATATTCAGCTTTACTGCAGCTTCGCATTTTTATGCCTTAACCCGTGCTACGGAGGTCGTTCAAGTAGCCCAGGATTCTCCAGTGGGTATATCTGAGCACCTATGAGTTCATCAGGTGTGCATTGATGATTGATGATAAGAACAACAGCAGTTTAGTTACCTGAATTGGTAGTGTTCCCTAGCGTTTGGATTCTCGTGGAAAGGCCCTGTGCCAAGGAGTACGGGCTCGATCTTGCCTCGGTCCATATTTGTTCTTTGTTTTTTTTTCTCCGGGTGCTTTAAACCAGGTACAAATAATAATACATAAATATTATTATATGGGGAACTTCCGAGGCGTTAATAGGGAATAATAGAACAAATAAGTATGTGTTAGCACTCGGAAAAATTGACAGACAAACAACAAATATGGGGAACTTCCGAGTCGATAATAGGAATAATAGAACAAAGAAGTATGTGTTAGCACTCGGAAAAATTGACAGACAAACAACAAATATGGGGAACTTCCGGGTCGATAATAGGGAATAATAGAACAAAGAAGTATGTGTTAGCACTCGGAAAAATTGACAGACAAACAACAATTTTTAGTTGGCTGCGTGGCAGTGTGCCAAGCGTTCGGCTTCTCGCTGCAAGACGCGGTGCCACTGAGTACGGGTTCGATCCCGCTTCGGACCATATATTGTTCTTCGTTTTTTTGTGTTGTTTGTTTGTCAATTTTTCCGAGTGCTAACACATACTTCTTTGTTCTATTATTCCCTGCTTTAAAACCACCTCTTTCTCCATTCGCTGAATTATCGCCTCGGAGATTTCCCTCTATAATAATAATCGATCATTATTACTTGTCTACAACTGAATCATCATCATCATGTGCCATACCGGTTGGCGTAGGCGATCATGTCCTTCCACAATCTTATATCTACAGTGCATCGTATCAGTTCTGTTGTTGACTGTTTTCCATGCCATGACACCAAGTTATCCAGTATTTTCTCTCTTTGTGGTCTGCGATCTCTTTTTCCTTTTATTTTACCAGTTGTAACCAAGTATTCCAACTTTCGTCTTCTCATGATGTGCCCGAAATGTTGATTGCTTCATTCTGACATTTTTTAGGAGCTCACTTTTGTGTTGGCCTCTTTGAGAACTTCCTCATTGGTCTTTTTAGCTGTCCAGGGAACTTTCAACATTCTTCTGAGAAATCCCATCTCTGTGGCCTCTAATTGTTCTTTTTATCTGTCCAGGGAACTTTCAACATTCTTCTGAGAAATCCATCTCTGTGGCCTCTAATTGTTCTTTTTATCTGTCCAGGGAACTTTCAACATTCTTCTGAGAAATCCCATCTCTGTGGCCTCTAATTGTTCTTTTTAGCTGTCCAGGGAACTTTCAACATTCTTCTGAGAAATCCCATCTCTGTGGCCTCTAATTGTTCTTTTTATCTGTCCAGGGAACTTTCAACATTCTTCTGAGAAATCCCATCTCTGTGGCCTCTAATTGTTCTTTTTAGCTGTCCAGGGAACTTTCAACATTCTTCTGAGAAATCCCATCTCTGTGGCCTCTAATTGTTCTTTTTATCTGTCCAGGGAACTTTCAACATTCTTCTGAGAAATCCCATCTCTGTGGCCTCTAATCGTCTTATCACTTGTTCTCCAACTGAATAGGCAGAAGATAATACCCTTGCGAGCACGGCGTAGGCTGAGAACCTCTGAAGTGAAGCATTGTGTCCATTTTATCAAGCTGGTAACCGCTGTGAAAGATAACAAAAATTGAATTATTGAAATTTGACCAGACGAGCGGATTTAGCAAAAGCCATGTGTACACATGAAAAAGGAAGGGATATTCGGCAGCCTAGCTTAACATGGATCAAGAATGGATTGAAGACTATCAGAAATAATGAGAAATACATTAAGAAATGGAGTTGTTTATGACAGTTTTATTTACTTTGCTTTTGACAGATTTCATTAAATTTATTATTTTTTTCTTTGTTGTAAGTCTGGGATTTAATTTATCGATTTTTATATATATATTTTTTTTAATGAGATACTCTCGTTATGTTCGTCTCGATAACAAAGTCTGTCTCCATGTATCTGTATATTCTCTCTCTCTCTCTCTCTCTCTCTTCTCTCTCTCTCTCTCTCTCTGCGATCAGGACTCAATCAGAGTAGGATTCCAGACTCTCACATGAAGTCAGCTGTCAGGTTAAGTGTGTTGATCGCCCCCACAGACAGAACATCACACTTAGAGTCTACCAGATCCACTCTGATTGAACACCCCTTAAAACGTTGCACTGTGTACTGCGCCAGTGGCCCAGATCTGTGTATTCAAAAAACTTTTTAAAAAATATACGGTATACTGTTTTATCATAATTATATTAACTCGCACCGTTCCTGATTATTTTACTGGTTTGAGCCGATATATCGGACATAGATTTATAAAAACCCGATTTCACAAGAGCCGGTGAGAGCGTTATTGGGACGGCAAAGCGCCGTCTCTCTACAACCACTGTCCTTATATCTACAAACACCATGATCATTATTATCCTTATCTCCACTATCATCATTATCATCATCCTTATCTCCACTATAATCATTATCATCATCCTTATCTCTGCTATCATCATTATCATCATCCTTATTTCTGCTATCATCATTATCATCATCCTTATCTCTGCTATCATCATTATCATCATCCTTATCTCTGCTATCATCATTATTATCCTTATCTCCACTATCATCATTATCATCATCCTTATCTCCACTATCATCATTATCATCATCCTTATCTCCACTATCATAATTATCATCATCCTTATCTCCACTATCATCATTATCATCATCCTTATCTCCACTATCATCATTATCATCATCCTTATCTCCACTATCATCATTATCATCATCCTTATCTCCACTATCATCATTATCATCATCCTTATCTCCACTATCATCATTATCATCATCCTTATCTCCACTATCATCATTATCATCATCCGCATCTGCACTATCATCATTATCATCATCCTTATCTGCACTATCATCATTATCATCATCCTTATCTCCACTATCATCCTTATCTGCACTATCATCATTATCATCATCCTTATCTCCACTATCATCATTATCATCATCCTTATCTCCTCTATCATCATTATCATCATCCTTATCTCCACTATCATCATTATCATCATCCTTATCTCCACTATCATCATTATCATCATCCTTATCTCCGTTATCATCATTATCATCATCCTTATCTCCACTATCATCATTATCATCATCCTTATCTCCACTATCATCATTATCATCATCCTTATCTCCACTATCATCATTATCATCATCCTTATCTGCACTATCATCATTATCATCATCCTTATCTGCACTATCATCATTATCATCATCCTTATCTCTACTATCATCATTATCACCATCCTTATCTCTACTATCATCATTAAATGCTAAAAAAAGACCTCATGTATGCTTTGTGGCGACAGCACTGCACAAATAGCTTCACATTCAGTCTCATAATATCCCCATATGTAAAGCGTCAAGACATTTCTCAACATTGGTTGTCATATCAGTACATTTATAAGTATCTTCTCCTTTTTTACTGAGCAAATCTTTAAAAACATCTCAGAGATGCCAGGCCTAAATATTAATGGAAAGATAATCAATAACCTAAGATATGCTGATGATACTGTTCTACTAGCAGAAAATCATAAAGATCTACAACAATTGCTTAATGGAATAAACATGACAGGCAAATAGCCAAAACAAAGAAAATACTCAAAACTTACAAGTGGATATCAAAATTGAAGGAATAGACCTGGAGATCGTTCAGAGCTACAACTACCTTGGACATACTATAACCAGTGATGGGAAATGTACAACTGAAATAAACAAAAGAATAGAAATAGCAAAATGTAATTTTAATGCCATGAAAAATATACTAACATCAAAACAAATAACACAAGGGCTAAAACTAAGAATAACAAAATGTTATATCTTTTCAACATTCCTGCATGGTACTGAAACATGGACATTTGACAAGAAAACAGAACAGAAAATTGAAGCATTCGAAATGTGGATATATAGAAGAATAGGTAGAATTGGATGGAAAGAAAAAGAAATCAAACTCTGAAGTCTTAAAACAACTAAAAATGAAAAAGAGAACGACAAAATAAAACAAACAAGGCAAATGAAATTTTGGGGCATGTTAAAAGACACAACAGCTTATTAAAAGTAATCTTGGCAGAAAAAATACACGGTAAAAGAGACAGACCAAGACTAACATGGACGAGTAACATCAAAAGATGAACAAATCAGCCCATGATAACCTGTATTATCAAAGAAAGAGACAGAGCGGAATGGCGCTTCATTGTAGCCAGTCTTCGATGCGGAGACAGTCCTTAATGATGAATATGATGATGATGATGATGATGTTGATGATGATAATGTCCTTTTAGGGTTGGTCTCCGAAAAAGGCGGACTTTTTTTCCCCGATCGACAAGGCTCATGGGTTCACCCAATGTCTAAAAATGGGTACCAGATGTTATTTTCTGGGAAGTTAATGCGGCCTTGCGTGATGCTAACCATATCACCCAAAGATGTGCCGTGGTCATAGTAAAAATATGGTCACTAACTCCATATTGACCAAAAGCCTAGCAAGGCAAGGGGAGATAACCTCTACTTCCAACTCTTAAAATATGATTGCTTATTTTAAAGGCAATAGCCTTTGTTGACAGATGTTGTGTAGATACCAGATGTGACACGTCAAAGGGGAGATAATTAAATGAATAGTGTTGCTTTCATTTCATAACCGATGCTCAACGCAGTGTAAAACAAAGTGAGCGCTGTAAGTAGTAATACGTTGGACAGCTAAGAAGAGTAATGAAGATGTTCTGAAAGAGATCAAAGCAAAAAGAGAGCTCATTTCCAATATTAGGAAGAAACAATCATCATTTTTTGGCCATGTAATGAGAAGAGAACAACTGGAATATATTGTAACAACTGGAAAAATTGAGGGACGAAGAGATATAGGGAAGCAAAGAGGGAAAATACTAGACAGCTTAAGTGAATGGCTTGGCAGAAGGTCAACAACAGAAATGGTAAATAACTGTCGAGATAGAAGGTTGTGGAGAGACATGATCACCTACGCCAGTAGGCCCGGTACGTGGTGAGACGATGAAGTAGCATTAAGTTCTTTTGTTCATGTGTTTGTTTGATCAGAACTTTGAAGAAGAAAAGTGTTTTTTAAATTTTATATCAATATCATCGTGTGCCATCTCCGCAATGAAGGTTGGCTACCATGGAGCGCCACTCTGCTCTGTCTCTTGCCATGATGGCAAAAGTTGCCATTGGCTGATTTGTATATCTTTTCACGTTACTCGTCCATGTAGGTCTTGTTCTGCCTCTGCATCCTTTACCTTGTGATTTTCCCCTCCACCTTTACTTTTAGTAGGCTATTGTGACTTTTAACATGGCCCAACAATCTCATTTGTCTTGTTTTAATTGTATTTAGTAGTTCTCTAAGCTAATGTTTAGTTGTTTTAAAACTTCATTGTTTGTTTTCTTTTCTTTCCATCCAATTCTACCTATTCTTCTACATATCCGCATCTATATATATCATTAACAGCTAAGAAGAGTAATGAAAATGTTCTGAGAGAGGCCAAAGCAAAAATGAGAGCTAATGTCCAATATTAAAAAGAAGCAATCATCATTTTTGGTCATGTAATGAGAAGGCAACAACTGGAATATATTGTAATAACATGGAAAATTGAGGGACGAAGAGATAGAGGGAAACAAAGAGAAAAGATACCAGATAGCTTGGCAGAAGGTCAACAACAGAAATGATAAATAACAGTCGAGTTCGATAGTTGTGGAGATACATGATCACCTACGCCAGCAGACAAGAACTTGCTGATAATGTTATGCTCATCATCAGTGTCCACCGGATGAATCCATAAGTCCTCCAATATCTGCATCGAGAATCACGAGACAATCCTGGAGGAGTCCTGACCAACGTGTACGATCTCCGTTGCACGACCCACTCGTGTGGGTAGGTCACTGCTGACAATGTTGACTGGGAAGCGGCCACACTTCTAACCTACTCGTTTCGATTTAAACTGCCAAGGGTTATTTAGCATGCGCAAGTTCAGACTGAACCTCTGGTTTAATGCCGTTATCCGAGAGTGCTTGACATAGGATCTCACTAGCCACGAGATCAGAGATTAATTTTTTCCTATTTTAGATAAATCAGCGCCGCTTCTGGTGGGCTTTGAACCCGGGTCCTTGGGGGACTGGTTGGTCTCGAGGCAAGACGCCAGACTCGATACAGAGAGTTTGTGACTGCGTCGGTCGGGATTTTTATTTATGATTTCTCTCTGCGGTAATCACCCCACCAGGGACTACGATGGGAACTACAGCTAACTTTCTTTGTTTGTGAGATGAGTTAGTAATTCGGATGTTTCCACTGGCACTATCGGTTGAGCAATTATGGATTTTAATTCGTTTTCAGTAATACCGGGGCCTTTCATAACAATAACAATATAAAGTATTCTTCTCTTTTTGTCGTCCGCGTTCTCTCTTTCCTTGTATTTTTCCAGTTGTAATCATGTATTCCATTTTTCCTCTACTCATGATGTGCCCAAACAATGTTGATTGTTTCTTTCAGATGTTTCTTAGGAGCTCCCTTTTTGTGTTGGCCCCTTTGAGATTGCCCTCGTTGGTATTTTTAGCTGACCAAGGAACTTCTTCAACATTCTTCTGAGAAATCCCATCTCTGTAGCCTCTAATCGTCTTTTCATTTGTTTGTTTACTGTCCATCGAGAGCTTCGTGTCAAGGCAGTCAACAACATAATTGATACGATTCACGGTGGATAGAAGGTTGTGGAAGGACATGATCGCCTACGCCAACGGGTATAAAAGTAAAGAGCCCCGTCACACCAAATGGCGTATAAGGAAATATGGTGTTAGTGACCATACATTTTACAGACCTTCAGCACAGGATTTTTGGGGTAATGTGGTCGGTATTACGCCAGTGCCGCTTTACTTTGCCATAAAAAAAAATCCGGTATCCATTTAAGGCTTTGTAAACCCGGAAGCCAACGGTTGGGATCGAACCCTGTCTTTTGTCCTTTGCAATCCAGTTCACTAACCACTGAGCTATCGCGGCTCCCACTCCAACCAGTATGGCACAAGATAATGATAACTGTCCATGATTCGTTTCCATAGGTCAGAATTGGATCTATATAACACCGATGAACTCTATTTCTAAAGTCTATTGACATAGACTTTCTCTTATACTTCACGAATAAAGAAGCCGTGTCTCCGAGGTGACCCACCGAGTTACGAGAAAGAAAAATTTGGAAAAAAAAGAGTTACCTCCTCTGACTGAGTTCCATTAGTTCCCAACACAGAACAGGTTTATCGATCTGTGCACAAGAAGACATTATTCGCCCACTGATGTCTACAATTCACTTGACCAGTTAAGTGAATGTTCTCTCCCATGTCTACAATTCACTTGACCAGTTAAGTGAGTGCTCTCTCCCATGTCTACATAGCCATATCCTCAACATTGGGTTAGTTGATTATATTAACTCTTTCCATACGTTTCGCCGCACAGTGCGTCACAAGACGTATGTCTTGTGTTGTCTTAGTAATCTATCTATCAATTGACCTTTTTTAGCCGTAGCTGGCCCATAAGGCATAGACCCAGATACTCTTTCTCTTATCTAAATTTTTATTCCAGCAGTTTTCAATCCCTGTAAAGATCTTTTATCAAGTATCACCATTTGTTTATGTTCTGTGCAAGCAGCTCTATCTCATTGAGGGAGCCGTTTCCTGCTGCTCTTGTCTCTCTGATAAGTCTTATCTCAGTGTCTCTCTTGGTCGGCCTCTTTCCCTCTTACCTGTTGTTTCCCACATGAGGACTTACTTTGTTATTCGGTTATTATCTCTCCTTATCACATGTCCAACATATGACCATCGTCTTTTCTTTATTACTGAAGATATTAGTGGTTGATTGGCGATTTCTCTAATTTCCTCGTTTGTTTTGAATTTGTTCCACGTTATACCAAGTATTTTCCTTGGACATTTATTTTTGAATGCGTTCAACTTTGTTTCTATATCTCTTGTTGTTTTCCAGCTTTCACACGCATACGTAAGGGTTGATAGTACATTTGATTTGAATAGTCTAAGTTTTGTGTTTGTGCTAATGAGTTTTGATTTCCACAACTTTTCAAGGCTTCTGAAAGACATTGCTGCTTTAGCTATTCTGATTCTAATTTCTTTACTTGTTCTTAGTATTGGTGAAATATACTTCCTAGTTCTTCTTTTCTTCTTTCCTTCCTCATTTGCCTTTCAGCGTCGAGGGTCGATGTAATTTGCGATCTTCTGCTCTTATTTTCGCCTCTGCTGCTGTTATGTTTCCTTGTGCTTCTAATATTCCATCGACCCATCTTTTACGTGGTCGAACCTTGGGACTTGTATTCTCGCAACGTTTAATGATGGCTCGTTTTGTTGTGTTTTAATCACTCTGTCTTGTCACGTGGGCAAACCCTCTTATCTGTTTGTTCTTTATATATTATTTGTTCAATTATCTAAAAATTAATATATAATATGTTAAGTGTTAGGTAAATATAAATCTGTAGAATAATATTTAAAAACATGAACACATTTGTCTCTGAAATCTCTACCGTTAAATTAATAAAAACCCGTCCGTACAGAAAGAGTTAAAGAATACAACGGGAAGAGACGAATCAAAACAAGAATTCGTGTCGAGCTTTATAAGAAGAGAGAGCCGCTATAGCTGAATCGTTAGTGAACTGGACTATAAAGAAAAGTGGTCGGGTTCGATCCAGATCGATGGCTTTCGGGTTCACCTAACTTTGAATGGGTACGGATTTTTTCTGGGAAGTAAAGCTGCACGGGCGTAATGCGACCGCATTACCCCAAAAATCATGTGCTATACAATTTATGGTCACTAACACCATATTCCCTATACGGCACTTGCTGTGACGGGGCTCTTTACTTTACTTAATAAGAAGAAGGGGTTGGAAATACATCGGTCATGTGCTGAGAATGGATGAAGAAAGATTTCCCCTTCAGGCTTCATGTGGAAACTGTTTGGTAAATAGAAACAAGGCAGACCAAGAGAATCGCTACGCAGAACAATTAATAGGGAATTCTCAATCATGGTTATTTTTATGATTAGTCGCCATAGTTAGTCTTCATAGTTAGTCGACATAGTTAGTCTCCATAGTTAGTCGACATAGTTAGTCTCCATAGTTAGTCGACATAGTTAGTCTCCATAGTTAGTCGACATAGTTAGTCTCCATAGTTAGTCGACATAGTTAGTCTCAATAGTTAGTTGACATAGTTAGTCTCCATAGTTAGTCGACATAGTTAGTCTCCATAGTTAGTCGACATAGTTAGTCTCCATAGTTAGTCGACATAGTTAGTCGACATAGTTAGTCTTCATAGTTAGTCGACATAGTTAGTCTCCATAGTTAGTCGACATAGTTAGTCTCCATAGTTAGTCGACATAGTTAGTCGACATAGTTAGTCGACATAGTTAGTCTCCATAGTTAGTCGACATAGTTAGTCTGCATAGTTAGTCGACATAGTTAGTCGACATAGTTAGTCGACATAGTTAGTCGACATAGTTAGTCGACATAGTTAGTCGACATAGTTAGTCTTCATAGTTAGTCTCCATAGTTAGTCTCCATAGTTAGTCGACATAGTTAGTCGACATAGTTAGTCTCCATAGTTAGTCGACATAGTTAGTCGACATAGTTAGTCGACATAGTTAGTCGACATAGTTAGTCTTCATAGTTAGTCGACATAGTTAGTCGACATAGTTAGTCTTCATAGTTAGTAGCCATAGTTAGTCGTCATAGTTAGTAGCCATAGTTATTCGTCATATTAGAAGCCATAGTTAGTAGCCATAGTTAGTAGCCATAGTTAGTAACCATAGTTAGTCGTCATAGTTAGTAGCCATAGTTAGTAGCCATAGTTAGTAGCCATAGTTAGTAGCCATAGTTAGTAGCCATAGTTAGTAGTCATAGATAGTAGCCATAGTTAGTAGCCATAGTTAGTAACCATAGTTAGTCGTCATAGTTAGTAGCCATAGTTAGTAGCCATAGTTAGTAGCCATATTTAGTAGCCATAGTTAGTAGCCATAGTTAGTAGCCATAGTTAGTAGTCATAGTTAGTAGCCATAGTTGGTAGCCATAGTTAAAAACCATAGTTAGACGTCATAGTTAGTAGCCATAGTTAGTAGCCATAGTTAGTAGCCATAGTTAGTAACAATAGTTAGTCGTCATAGTTAGTAGCCATAGTTAGTAGCCATAGTTAGTAGCCATAGTTAGTAGCCATATTTAGTAGCCATAGTTAGTAGCCATAGTTAGTAGCCATAGTTAGTAGCCATAGTTGGTAGCCATAGTTAGTAACCATAGTTAGACGTCATAGTTAGTAGCCATAGTTAGTAGCCATAGTTAGTAGCCATAGTTAGTAACCATAGTTAGTCGTCATAGTTAGTAGCCATAGTTAGTAGCCATAGTTAGTAGCCATAGTTAGTAGCCATAATTAGTAGCCATAGTTAGTAGCCATAGTTAGTAGCCATAGTTAGTAGCCATAGTTAGTAACCATAGTTAGTCGTCATAGTTAGTAGCCATAGTTAGTAGCCATAGTTAGTAGCCATAGTTAGTAACCATAGTTAGTCGTCATAGTTAGTAGCCATAGTTAGTAGCCATAGTTAGTAACCATAGTTAGTCGCCATAGTTAGTAGCCATAGTTAGTAGCCATAGTTAGTAGCCATAGTTAGTAACCATAGTTAGTCGTCATAGTTAGTAGCCATAGTTAGTCGTCATAGTTAGTAGCCATAGTTAGTAGCCATAGTTAGTCGTCATAGTAGGAGCCATAGTTAGTAGCCATAGTTAGTAGCCATAGTTAGTCGTCATAGTTAGTCGTCATAGTTAGTAGCCATAGTTAGTAGCCATAGTTAGTGGTCATAGTAGGAGCCATAGTTAGTAGCCATAGTTAGTAGCCATAGTTAGTCGTCATAGTTAGTCGTCATAGTTAGTAGCCATAGTTAGTCACCATAGTTAGTAGCCATAGTTAGTCGTCATAGTTAGCAGCCATAGTTAGTAGCCATAGTTAGTCGTCATAGTTAGTAGCCATAGTTAGTCGTCATAGTTAATCACCATAATTAGTAGCCATAGTTAGTCGTCATAGTTAGTAGCCATAGTTAGTCGTTATAGTTAATCACCATAGTTAGTAGCCATAGTTAGTCGTCATAGTTAGTAGCCATAGTTAGTCGTCATAGTTAGTAGCCATAGTTAGTAGCCATAGTTAGTAGCCATAGTTAGTAGCCATAGTTAGTAGCCATAGTTACTCGTCATAGTTAGTAGCCATAGTTAGTCGTCATAGTTAGTCACCATAGTTAGTAGCCATAGTTAGTCGTCATAGTTAGTAGCCATAGTTAGTCGTCATAGTTAGTCACCATAGTTAGTAGCCATAGTTAGTAGTCATAGTTAGTCACCATAGTTAGTAGCCATAGTTAGTCGTCATAGTTAGTCACCATAGTTAGTAGCCATAGTTAGTCGTCATAGTTAGTAGCCATAGTTATTCGTCATATTAGAAGCCATAGTTAGTAGCCATAGTTAGTCGTCAAAGTTAGTCGACATAGTTAGTAGCCATAGTTAGTAGCCATAGTTAGTAGCCATAGTTAGTAACCATAGTTAGTCGTCATAGTTAGTAGCCATAGTTAGTAGCCATAGTTAGTAGCCATAGTTAGTAACCATAGTTAGTCGTCATAGTTAGTAGCCATAGTTAGTAGCCATAGTTAGTAACCATAGTTAGTCGCCATAGTTAGTAGCCATAGTTAGTAGCCATAGTTAGTAGCCATAGTTAGTAACCATAGTTAGTCGTCATAGTTAGTAGCCATAGTTAGTCGTCATAGTTAGTAGCCATAGTTAGTAGCCATAGTTAGTCGTCATAGTAGGAGCCATAGTTAGTAGCCATAGTTAGTAGCCATAGTTAGTCGTCATAGTTAGTCGTCATAGTTAGTAGCCATAGTTAGTAGCCATAGTTAGTCGTCATAGTAGGAGCCATAGTTAGTAGCCATAGTTAGTAGCCATAGTTAGTCGTCATAGTTAGTCGCCATAGTTAGTAGCCATAGTTAGTCACCATAGTTAGTAGCCATAGTTAGTCGTCATAGTTAGCAGCCATAGTTAGCAGCCATAGTTAGTCGTCATAGTTAGTAGCCATAGTTAGTCGTCATAGTTAATCACCATAGTTAGTAGCCATAGTTAGTCGTCATAGTTAGTAGCCATAGTTAGTCGTTATAGTTAATCACCATAGTTAGTAGCCATAGTTAGTCGTCATAGTTAGTAGCCATAGTTAGTCGTCATAGTTAGTAGCCATAGTTAGTAGCCATAGTTAGTAGCCATAGTTAGTAGCCATAGTTAGTCATCATAGTTAGTAGCCATAGTTTAATCGTCATAGTTAGTCACCATAGTTAGTAGCCATAGTTAGTCGTCATAGTTAGCAGCAATAGTTAGTCGTCATAGTTAGTCACCATAGTTAGTAGCCATAGTTAGTCGTCATAGTTAGTCACCATAGTTAGTAGCCATAGTTAGTCGTCATAGTAGGAGCCATAGTTAGTAGCCATAGTTAGTAGCCATAGTTAGTCGTCATAGTTAGTCGTCATAGTTAGTAGCCATAGTTAGTCACCATAGTTAGTAGCCATAGTTAGTCGTCATAGTTAGCAGCCATAGTTAGTAGCCATAGTTAGTCGTCATAGTTAGTAGCCATAGTTAGTCGTCATAGTTAATCACCATAATTAGTAGCCATAGTTAGTCGTCATAGTTAGTAGCCATAGTTAGTCGTTATAGTTAATCACCATAGTTAGTAGCCATAGTTAGTCGTCATAGTTAGTAGCCATAGTTAGTCGTCATAGTTAGTAGCCATAGTTAGTAGCCATAGTTAGTAGCCATAGTTAGTAGCCATAGTTACTCGTCATAGTTAGTAGCCATAGTTAGTCGTCATAGTTAGTCACCATAGTTAGTAGCCATAGTTAGTCGTCATAGTTAGTAGCCATAGTTAGTCGTCATAGTTAGTCACCATAGTTAGTAGCCATAGTTAGTAGTCATAGTTAGTCACCATAGTTAGTAGCCATAGTTAGTCGTCATAGTTAGTCACCATAGTTAGTAGCCATAGTTAGTCGTCATAGTTAGTAGCCATAGTTAGTCGTCATAGTTAGTAGCCATAGTTAGTAGCCATAGTTAGTAACCATAGTTAGTCGCCATAGTTAGTAGCCATAGTTAGTAGCCATAGTTAGTAGCCATAGTTCGTAGCCATAGTTAGTAGCCATAGTTAGTAACCATAGTTAGTCGCCATAGTTAGTAGCCATAGTTAGTAGCCATAGTTAGTAGCCATAGTTAGTAACCATAGTTAGTCGTCATAGTTAGTAGCCATAGTTAGTCGTCATAGTTAGTAGCCATAGTTAGTAGCCATAGTTAGTCGTCATAGTAGGAGCCATAGTTAGTAGCCATAGTTAGTAGCCATAGTTAGTCGTCATAGTTAGTCGTCATAGTTAGTAGCCATAGTTAGTAGCCATAGTTAGTCGTCATAGTAGGAGCCATAGTTAGTAGCCATAGTTAGTAGCCATAGTTAGTCGTCATAGTTAGTCGCCATAGTTAGTAGCCATAGTTAGTCACCATAGTTAGTAGCCATAGTTAGTCGTCATAGTTAGCAGCCATAGTTAGCAGCCATAGTTAGTCGTCATAGTTAGTAGCCATAGTTAGTCGTCATAGTTAATCACCATAGTTAGTAGCCATAGTTAGTCGTCATAGTTAGTAGCCATAGTTAGTCGTTATAGTTAATCACCATAGTTAGTAGCCATAGTTAGTCGTCATAGTTAGTAGCCATAGTTAGTCGTCATAGTTAGTAGCCATAGTTAGTAGCCATAGTTAGTAGCCATAGTTAGTAGCCATAGTTAGTCGTCATAGTTAGTAGCCATAGTTAGTCGTCATAGTTAGTCACCATAGTTAGTAGCCATAGTTAGTCGTCATAGTTAGTAGCCATAGTTAGTCGTCATAGTTAGTCACCATAGTTAGTAGCCATAGTTAGTCGTCATAGTTAGTCACCATAGTTAGTAGCCATAGTTAGTCGTCATAGTTAGTCACCATAGTTAGTAGCCATAGTTAGTCGTCATAGTTAGTAGCCATAGTTAGTCGTCATAGTTAGTCACCATAGTTAGTAGCCATAGTTAGTCGTCAAAGTTAGTCGACATAGTTAGTAGCCATAGTTATTCGCCATAGTTAGTCGCCATAGTTAGTAGCCATAGTTAGTCACCATAGTTAGTCACCATAGTTAGTCGCCATTGTTAGTCTCTCCCCAACTTTCTATCTCGACAGTTATTTATCATTCTGTCGTTGACCCTCTTCCAAGCCATTCTCTTAAGCTGTCTGGTATCTTTTCTCTTTGCTAACCTCTATCTCTTCGTCCCTCAACTTTCCCAGTTGTTACAATATATTCTGGCTGTTCACTTCTCATTACCTGTCCATGTTGGTTTACTTTCCCAGAAAAAAATCATGTACCCATTTTAGGCTGGGTGAACCTGGAAGCCGTCGGTTGGGATCGAACTCTACCTCTTGTCCTCATTAGACCAGTTCACTAACCACTGAGCTATCACGGCTCCCAAAGTTCTTCTGTAGCCGTGAAATATTCAGACTCTTTTTGGGAATCCTTTACTTGATAAAAATGAACATAACCCTAACCTTGGGATCAGTTCGACGAATTCTATTTGTGTAATCGGTTTCTAATGTATTGACAAGCTATAGGCTTCAGCGTACCATAAACAGGGTTGCAATCTCAGCAGTCGATTACAGAAAGCAAGACATTCGATATTTTAACTTCTGCGTTACAAGTTCCCCGCCCAGGGCCGCATTGAATACTGGGACACAAATGTCTGCCAGGGTCATTGGAAGTAATTGAGTTCTGTACCTATTTCCGAGTCAATTTTGAAAACATTCCCCGCTAGTACAAAATATGGCAAATGTAATGTAGCTGAAATTTTGAATTAGTACCAATTTTTTTATTTTTCTGCCGGAGCTATAGTGAATCTATCTATCTATCTATCTATCTATCTATCTATCTATCTATCTATCTATCTATCTATCTATCTATCTATCTATCTATCTATCTATCTATCTATCTATCTATCTATCTATCTATCTATCTATCTATCTATCTATCTATCTATCTATCTATCTATCTATCTATCTATCTATCTATCTATCTATCTATCTATCTATCTATCTATCTGTCTTTCTATCTATCTGTCTGTCTATCTATCTGTCTATCTATCTATCTGTCTATCTATCTATCTGTCTATCTATCTATCTATCTATCTATCTATCTATCTATCTGTCTATGTATCTGTCTATCTATCTATCTGTCTATCTATCTATCTATCTATCTATCTATCTATCTATCTATCTATCTATCTATCTATCTATCTATCTATCTATCTATCTATCTATCTATCTATCTATCTATCTATCTATCTATCTATCTATCTATCTATCTATCTATCTATCTATCTATCTGTCTGTCTGTCTGTCTGTCTGTCTATCTATCTATCTGTCTGTCTGTCTGTCTATCTATCTATCTATCTATCTATCTATCTATCTATCTATCTATCTATCTATCTATCTATCTATCTATCTATCTATCTATCTATCTATCTATCTATCTATCTATCTATCTATCTATCTATCTATCTATCTATCTATCAATGCATCGTATCAGTTCTGTTGTTGACTGTTTTCCATGCCATGACACCAAGCTATCCTGTATTTTCTCTCTGTGTCGTCCGCGATCTCTCTTTCCTTGTATTTTGCCAGTTGTAACCAAGTATTCCAACTTTCCTCTTCTCATGATGTGCCCAAAAATGTTGATTGTTTCTTTCTGATGTTTTTTAAGAGCTCCCATTTTGTGTTGGCCTCTTTGAGAATGTCCTCGTTGGTCTTTTTAACTGTCCAGGGAACTTTCAACATTCTTCTGAGCCCTCCCATCTCTGTGGCCTCTAATCGTCTTTTCACTTGTTTGTCTACCGTCCATGATTCGCTTCCATAGGTCAGAATTGGTTCTATATAACACCGATGAATTATCTTTCTCTTTTATATTGACATAGATTTGTTGCATAAGATATTTTTCATTTTCTGAAATGCTTTTGATGTTGCTCGTCCATATTAGTCTTCGTCTCTCTGCCTCTTTTTCCCTGTATTTTCCCCTGATTGTGTGCCAAGATATTTATGTCTCATTCTTTACCTTCAGCGCTCTTCTTCAGAGGAGATTAAAGTACTATGGGCACATTAAAGGACAACGCGGGCTGGAGCGAACAACAATGGAGGGCATGGTTCCTGTAAGATGAGACGGGGACGGACTATGAACAAGGTGGTTCTATGATATAAATACACCTTAAACATGAAAAATTGAAGCGCGAGATCTGTCTAGTGACATAGATTCTTTCAGACGGGATGTGGTGAGTTCAACTTTCTTTAAAGAACATGTAACAAGATGGCCGATCGTCTAACCGGAAGTATGGGATGTGAGTCACTTTACTTGATAGCCAGCACGAATACTGTCTAGTATCGATATCAACAATTGACTCGTGCATTCTTAGTTAAATTGTAATTAAGTTTATTGGGTAATCGATGACAGTACTGTTCCGGGTTTAGGAAAACCGCGGATTGATTGATCCCTGTTATCTGTTGAAGAACCTCGTATTTTCTTCCGTTCATTTTGATACTCGCAGTTTGGATTTTTAATTCGACTCGATATCATCATGTGCCATACCGGTTGGCATTAGCGATCATGCCCTTCAACAATCTTCTATCCACAGTACATCGTATCAATTCTATTGTTGACTGTTTTCCATGCCATGACACCAACCTGTCCAGTATTTTCTCTATTTGTCGTCCACGATCTTTTCTTTCCCTGTATTTTGACAGTTGTAACCAAGTATTCCAACATTCCTCTTCTCATGATGTCCTTGAAAAATGTTGATTGTATCTTTCTGATGTTTTTAGGAGCTCCCTTTTTGTGTTGGCCTATTTGAGAATTTCTTCATTGGTTTTTTTAGCTGTCCAGGGAACTTTCATCAATCTTCGGAGAAAAATCTCCTCTAATCGTCATTTCATTTTTTTTGTCTGCTGTACATGATTCGCTTCCATAGGTCAGAATTGGTTCTAAATAGCACCAATGAACCCTCTTTCTCACTTCTATCGACATAAATTTGTTGCATAAGATATTTTTCATTTTCTGAAATGCTATTTTGGCCTGAGCTATTCTGCTTTTTATTTCTGTGGTGCATCTCCCATCTGATGTTATTATTGTGCCCAAGTATTTGACGCGTTGCACTTGTTTCAAATTTGACCTGTTTTTTTTTTTTAATGCTGCATGATGGTGATGATTATTACTTCGATATAACCATTGCTTCTGTTTTCTTGCTGTTCAGACTGAGAAGTTTCTTGGTTCTTTAATCGATATCATACTAGGGATAAATACAACATTAGAAAGTTGGTATATGGGCCGTGTTATGTATTCTCTAGACATAGAACAGAAATGAACTACTGTGAAGGAATCATCATCATCATCACGTACGAACCCTGCTGGCGTAGGTGATCATGTCTATCCACAACTTTCGATCTCGACAGTTATTTATCATTTCTGTTGTCGACCTTCTGCCAAGCCATTCTCTTAAGCTGTCTGGTATCTTCTCTCTTTGCTTCCCTCTATCTCTTCGTCCCTCAATTTTCCCAGTTGTTACAATATATTCCAGATGTTCCCTTCTCATTACATGGCCAAAAAATGATGATTGTCTCTTCCTAATATTGGAAGTTAGCTCTCTTTTGCTTTGACCTCTTTCAGAACGTTTTCATTTCTCTTCTTAGCTGTCCACGGTATTCTCAACATTCTTCTGTTAAAGCACCAAAAAAAACAGTGAAAGGCTTTTTTTTTTGGCAATATCTAGAGTCCTGTCAGTGGAACTGAATTGAATGCCAATATGTTTTAATCTCATACAAGTTTATGCACCAACAGCAGACAGCCCAGAGTAAACACCATTATCTAGATTATTACCATAAGCAAATTACATTCTACCATCTTCGTCTACTGGGGGAAAAGGTTGGACCCGGCCTCGAGACAGAGAGGTTGAGTTCAAATCCGGCTACACCGGTTGGGATTTTTATTTATGATTTCTCTCTGCGGCAACCACCCTTGTTTCAGTAGTGAGGCCCGGCTTGAAACATCAATTACTGATCGATGGAAAAAAATATGAGTTACTTCTTAATCGGAGTTATATGCCTATGCGGCGAGGGGCCCCTGTGTACACGGTTTCCAGGGAAAAATGGATTAACACGCAAAATTCAGTTCCTAGTCTCTGGGGACTTTGTCAGAGGTAAAGATGGTGAACGAAGAAAAGAAAAACAATCTTCGTTGAATAAAAGAACTTGTCAAAGCTTCGTACAATCACGAGATATATCCTGTATTGAGAGGTTTTTAGTACATTGAGTTATTGAGTTATTGAGTTATTGAGTTATGAGTTATTGAGTTCATGAGTTCATGAGTTATTGAGTATTGAGTTATTGAGTTATTGAGTTATTGAGTTATTGAGTTATTGAGTTATTGAGTTATTGAGTTCATGAGTTATTGAGTTATTGATTTATTGATTTATTGAGTTATTGAGTTATTGAGTTATTGAGTTCATGAGTTATTGAGTATTGAGTTATTGAGTTCATGAGTTATTGAGTTATTGAGTTTTTGAGTTATTGAGTTATTGAGTTATTGAGTTATTGAATTATTGAGTTATTGAATTATTGAGTTATTGAGTTATTGAGTTATTTGCGGGTCATC
The DNA here is from genome assembly GCA_032433765.1 of Megaustenia siamemsis. NCBI lineage: Eukaryota > Metazoa > Mollusca > Gastropoda > Stylommatophora > Ariophantidae > Megaustenia > Megaustenia siamemsis. Next base: position 5,855,863 of record JAVIAB010000104.1, read on the forward strand.
ATTGCACTCCGAACATGTCCATAGGTGATCAGATCCCCTCCTCAGCAATTACCTCAGTGTCCAGCGACTGACGACTCCAGTTCTATGTTGGTTGATAAGTCTTCTTACACGGCCACTAAGTTTCTCATTTCTGGCTGTGCCCATCTTAACTCCCATTTCCATCATCCGAAGAAGTGACGTTGATCTGCGTTTGTCGAAGTCCTGTGCTCTTCCCACATCTCGGAGTGCATTGATGATGTCCGCCCGATCCATCGGTTGCCCGTCCTCAACGACAGCGCAGCTAGCCAACCTGTCGGCCCTTTCATTTCCCCGTACTCCCGCATGTCCAGGGACATAGACAAAGGTGACCTTACGTATTTTGGATTTCTGCAACGACTCTACCCATTGCATGCGTACAGAGCCTGCCTCCGCTTTTTTTTATCATGCTCATCGAATCACTCAGTATACATGCGTGTGTGTAGTCTTGTGACTCTAACCATTTGAATGCCTTGGCCACTGCCATCACCTCCATTGTCATACTACTCGTGGTCATGGCGTATGCACCACTGTCTTCCTTGCTATTCTGCCTGCCGAGCGTGCTGTAAATGCCCATGCACTTCTTTGGTGTTGTCTTACAGATCCGTCTGTATAGATGACTGCATCTTTCTCATCGATGTTATCGCAGATGAGACCGTTGACCTCAGCATTAACCATGACCGTACTTTAGTACATGTCCAGTTGAACGTTACATTTTTCGATCAGAAAATCATATTCCGTCAGAATTAACGCTGTTAAGAAAAACAAACAAACGAAGACTGCAGGGTGAAAGATAAGAAAATAAATAGCAAGAAATGTAAATGAAATATTAAGACAACACATTTTAATACATTAAAATCAATAAAGACCAGCTTATGTAAAAACATTAAAGAGATTACTGTATACAATTTAATCAAGTTTAGCATATTTGTGTAAATAAAGATTAACGTGTCCAGACTTCCTGTGAGAGAAGGTGGCGGGTCGGATAGCTTGTCGAGGTACAAAGTAAGGGGATGTTGGTTCAAGTCACTAAAGAGACATTTTATTTTTCTTCTGGGAATGAATATTTTTGGTGACTTATTTTTAGTGAATTATTTTAGTGAATTAGTTTTAGTGAATTATTTTAGTGAATTATTTTTAGTGAATTATTTTATTGAATTATTTTAATGAATTATTTTAGTGAATTAGTTTTAGTGAATTATTTTTAGTGAATTATTTTTAGTGAATTATTTAGTGAATTATTTTTAGTGAATTATTTTTCTATGTGGGTTAGCGGTAAGGTTATCCCTTGCCCAGGAGGGAGTAAGATGTCTCCTTTCCTACACCAGACAATAAACAGTTCGAAAGAGGATCACATTTATACTCCTCGACACAGCGCCGTGCATCGACAGATTTGCGTTACAGCACACTGCCAGCGAATACACCTAAAAAAGTTATAGTTATAGTTATTGTAATTCGAAGGTCGTGGTATCACTGCGAACGAATTAAAATCCATAATTTTTCAACCGCCCGTGCTAGTAGAATCATCCAAATTAAGATCTCGAATCATTGAATCATCCAAACAAAGACAGGCACCCACAGTCCACATCATAGCAGCTACAGCACACGCCAAAAGACATCAAGCCAAACGGCACCGAAAGTGAACGCAGTTGTACTGTACTTCGTCATACGATGTCGTCATTCATAATCTCTCTTCTTCTTCTACCTTTCTAGCTCCCTGTGGAGCATAGGTCTTCAACAATCACTTTCCAAGTCGTGCTGTTTTTCTGCCATTCTTTTAAGATCATTCCATGTCTTCCCCATCATCTCTGCTACTATCTGTCTTCTCCAAGAATTCCTTGGTCTTCCTCTTTGTCTTTTCCCCTGGGGATTCCAAAAAAGGGAAGTTTCAACATTCTTCTGAGAAATCCCATCTCTGTGGCCTTTAATCGTCTTTTCATTTGTTTGTCTACCGTCCATGACTGTCTTCTATAGGACAGAATGTGTTCTATATAGCACAGATGAACTCTCTTTCTCACTTCTATTGACATACACCTGTTGCGTAAGACGTTTTTAATTTTCTTAAAAGTTATTTTGACCTGGGCTATTCTGTTTATTTTTTAATTTCTGTGGTGCATCTTCCATCCGATGTGATTATTATTCTTGACTATTGTATCCAAGGTGGTCAACTATGGTAGCCAACCTTCGATACGGAGATGGCACATGATGATGATGAAGACTATAGTATTCATTTATTCTTCCTCGTCTCCAGTTTCTTCCCGCCTCTTTCTCACATAAAATCGACCAGGAACAACCTTGACCTGCCGATCCGACTTCTGTTATATCTATTATATCCCTATTCCTAAATCGTGACTAGACTCCCAACCACCAAATATAATTTTAAGATACATCCCATTCCAGTAATTCACGAGCTTACATCTGTTAATCCCATTATAAATCTCGGTATGGCCATATCTCGTCTATCTTCTACCTTTCAAGGATACTTTCAGTAGAGTATAATGTCTCTTAAGGCTCCGGGGTTCACCAAACCTCTGAAAATGCTTACCAGATATTTTTCTGGGAAGTAAAAGTAGCCTGGCCTTTTTTGGAATCCCCAGGGTAAAAGACAAAGAGGAAGACTAAGAAATTCTTGGAGAAGAAAGACAGAAGCAGAGATGAAGATGATGGGGACGACATGGAACGATCTTAAAAGAATGGCAAGAAACAGAACGACCTGGAAAGTGTTTGTTGAAGACCTACGCTCCACAGGGAGCTGAAAGGTAGAAGAAGAAAGGCGGCCTGGCGTAATACCGACAACATCACCCAAAAATGTGCCGTGGTCATAGAAAAATATGGTCACTGAGACCATATTCCCCATACGACTAGCAAGGCATGGATGGAAACTACACTTTTACTTTATCATCTCGATTCACATGTCCACAAAACTTCACTTGTCTTTTTGTGAATTGTGTTAAGTAGTTCTTTTATCATTTTCAGCTGCCTAGGAACTTCCGTGTTTGACTTTTATTTTCGATTGGACTTCCGGTCAAAATGGCGGACAGGTGGCAGGAACCATAGAGGCTCTGTCTGAAAAGTGTTCCTTGTTGCAGTTTCCTCATATTCCAAGTCTGGCTTGCTGTCGGAGCTACTGAGTTTAGTGCTCTATGCACACCGTGAGCTGTGTTTTTCATCCGGATAGTGTTTCGATTTTCTGATTGCCTACTATGAATGACGATATCGTATGACAATGGACAGTTCAGCTGCGTTCACTTACGGTGCTGCTTCGCCTCATGTCTTTTGGCGTGTGCTGTAGCTGCTATAATAGAGACTGCAGCTACCATGCATTGTTTGGATCCTTGAATGAGATGAGATGTTAATTTGGATGATTCCACTGGCATGGGCGGTTGAGCAATTATGGATTTTAAATCGTTTGCAGTGATACCGGGACCTTCGACTAACTGTAGCAATAACGTCCTTTTCTTCAATCGAGTTCTGCCTATTTTTCTACAGATCCATATTTTCTGCTATGTATTCTTATTTAATGTCCATGCTTCTGGACCATACAGGAATGTTGCATTGACAAACAATTTTACTACCCGTAGTTTTATTTCTGGTGATATTTGCTTTGATCGATTCTTCTTTCTTTCCCAATTCAAATGCCAAGGCGTTCTTGTTTTTGCTGGATCCAGCAAAGAACGTCAGGATACAATAAACATTTCCAATTTAATTTGTTATAAAACTACAGGGACTGGCCCTAGATTACTTTGTTATAAAACTGCAACAGTTGCCCCTAGATTACTTTATTATAAAACTGCAACAGTTGCCCCTGGATTGCTTTATTATAAAATTGCAACAGTTGCCCCTGGATTACTTTATTATAAAACTGCAACAGTTGCCCCTAGATTACTTTATTATAAAACTGCAACAGTTGCACCTGGATTACTTTATTATAAAACTGCAACAGTTGGCCCTAGATTACTTTATTATAAAACTGCAACAGTTGCCCCTAAATTACTTTGTTATAAAACTGCAACAGTTTGCCAATAGATTACTGTGTTATAAAACTGCACGATTGCCTCTAGATTACTTTGTTATAAAACTACAACGATTGCCCCTAGATTACTTTGTTATAAAACTACAACGATTGCCCCTAGATTACTTTGTTATAAAACTACAACGATTGGCCCTAGATTACTTTGTTATAAAACTACAACGATTGCCCCTAGATTACTTTGTTATAAAACTACAACGATTGCCCCTAGATTACTTTGTTATAAAACTACAACGATTGCCTCTAGATTACTTTGTTATAAAACTACAACGATTGCCCCTAGATTATTTTGTTATAAAACTACAACGATTGCCCCTAGATTACTTTGTTATAAAACTACACCGATTGCCCCTAGATTACTTTGTTATAAAACTGCAACGATTGCCTCTAGATTACTTTATTATAAAACTACACCGATTGCCCCTAGATTACTTTGTTATAAAACTACAACGATTGCCTCTAGATTACTTTATTATAAAACTACACCGATTGCCCCTAGATTACTTTGTTATAAAACTACAACGATTGCCTCTAGATTACTTTGTTATAAAACTACAACGATTGCCCCTAGATTACTTTGTTATAAAATTGCAACGATTGGCCCAACATGTAAAACTGGGACAATGTACGCCCATTAAGCTGATGACAAAGATATAACCTACAGTACAGGGATAGAACAGCCTGTCAGAGCTATCGTTATGTTGTTAGTTCATCTAGGGCTGAATCACATAGTGCAGAAATCATAGTTCTCTACAATTGATAATCTCCTGCTAGTTCTTGTAGTTCTTGCATACATTGTAGTTCAAATGTTGAGACTTCGCTATTAATTTTTCTACATATCGATTCTCGTGGTCTATCATATTTCTTCTACCGGATAGTTCCCACATGAAATGTCTGACGGGTAAGTCTTTCTTCAATCATTCTCAGCAGATGAATGTCTGACGGGGAAGTCTTACATAAATCATTCTCAGCAGATGAATGTCTGACGGGTAAGCCTTTCTTCAATCATTCTCAGCAGATGAATGTCTGACGGGGAAGTCTTACTTCAATCATTCTCAGCAGATGAATGTCTGACGGGAAGTCTACTTCAATCATTCTCAGCAGATGAATGTCTGACGGGGAAGTCTTTCTTCAATCATTCTCAGCAGATGAATGTCTGACGGGGAAGTCTTACTTCAATCATTCTCAGCAGATGAATGTCTGACGGGGAAGTCTTTCTTCAATCATTCTCAGCAGATGAATGTCTGACGGGGAAGTCTTACTTCAATCATTCTCAGCAGATGAATGTCTGACGGGAAGTCTTTCTTCAATCATTCTCTGCAGATGAATGTCTGACGGGGAAGTCTTTCTTCAATCATTCTCAGCAGATGAATGTCTGACGGAGAAGTCTTTCTTCAATCATTCTCAGCAGATGAATGTCTGACGGGGAAGTCTTTCTTCAATCATTCTCAGCAGATGAATGTCTGACGGGGAAGTCTTACTTCAATCATTCTCAGCAGATGAATGTCTGACGGGTAAGTCTTTCTTCAATCATTCTCAGCAGATGAATGTCTGACGGGGAGTCTTTCTTCAATCATTCTCAGCAGATGAATGTCTGACGGGGAAGTCTTTCTTCAATCATTCTCAGCAGATTAATGTCTGCCGTGGAAGTCTTTCTTCAATCACTCTCAGCAGATGAATGTCTGACGGGAAAGTCTTTCTTCAATCATTCTCAGCAGCATGAATGTCTGCCGGTGAATTCTTTCTTCAATCATTCTCAGCAGATGAATGTCTGACGGGAAAGTCTTTCTTCAATCATTCTCAGCAGATGAATGTCTGACGGTGAAGTCTTTCTTCAATCATTCTCAGCACATGAATGTCTGACGGGGAAGTCTTTCTTCAATCATTCTCAGCACATGACCGATGGATTTCCAATGCATTCTTCTGATTAATCTCGACACGTTTTCTTATTTAGTTTCCTGTCTTATTTTATCGTTTGAAATTGATTACCTCCAACTATTTCAGGAGCTTGTTCCAGGAGCTACTGAGTTAATGGCTCTATGCACACTGTGAGCTGAGTGTTTTATCCTTTTATTCATGTTTCGATATTCAATTGTTTACGATGATGATGATATCGTCTGACAGGGAACAGTTGGCTGTTTTCACTTCTATGCGGTTTCGCCTTATGTCTTTTAGCGTGTGCTGAGACTGCTATGATGGGACTACATCTGCCTTTCTTTGTTTGGGAGATGAGATAGTAATCAGATGATTCCACTGGCAAGGGTGGTTGAGCAATTATGGATTTTAATTCGTTTTCAGTGATACAGGGTCTTCCATAACCATAACCCTATCTCCAACTTATCTTTAAGATTCTCCTGAGACATTTATTTTCAAAATATTTAATTTCATATCTAAAGTCTTGTGGTTTTCAAATTATCACATCCATATGTTAGCACTGGGATCACACCCATATGTTAGCACTGGTATCACATCCATATGTTAGCAATGGTATCATACAGGAGTTGAACTATCTACGTTTTTTAAGATCACTGAGGAATTTGTATCTCCAGATATATTTCTAAGTCGGTCTTCCCGATTCCCAACTTTTGGAATGCAATTCGTGTAATAGTATATGACTAGGGTCAACAAAAATCACGCCATAGGAGACAGAGATATAGCTTGAGTCAGATAGATGTGTAATTTAACCATAGTTGAATGTAGAATAACAGCATCATCGAGTACAAAGACTGTTGGCGTAGATGATCATGTCTCTCCACAACTTTTCGATTCGACAGTTATTTATCATTTCTGTTGTTGACCTTCCGCCAGCCATTCTCTTAAGCTGTCTGGTATCTTTCTCGTTGCTTCCCTTTATCTCTTCGTCGCTCAATTTTCCCAGTTGCTACAATATATTCCAGCTGTTCCTTCTCATTACATGGCCAAATAAATTATGATTGTTTCTTCCAATATTGGATATTAGATCATTTTTTGCTTTGGCCTCTTCAGTACGTTTTCATTACTCTTCTTAGCTGTCCGCGGTATTCTCAACATTCTTCTGTAAAACCACATTTCACCAGCCTTAATTAATATTCTTTTCTGTTGTCCTATTGTCCATGATTCAATCCATATGTTTTGATGGTAAAGTTGTCATAAACTGACTTGTCCATATTTTGATGTTACTCGTCCATGTTAATCTTGGTCTGCCTCTGCCTCTTTTACCTTGTATTTTCCCGTCCAAGATTACATTTATTAGACTGTTGCGTCTTTTACATGCCAAAAAATCGTATCTGTCTTGTTTGAATTGTCTTAGTAGTTCTCTTTTCATTTTTAGTTGTTTTAAGACTTCTTCATTTGTTTCATTTTTTCCATCCAATTCTCCTATTCAATAAATCCACATTTCAAAGGCTTCAATTTTCTGTTATGTTTTCTTGTCTAATGTCCATGTTTCTGCACCATACAGGAATGTTGAGAAGTTTTGCTATTCTTAGTTTTAGCCCTGGTGTTATATGTTTTGATGTTATTGGTCGTTTCAAATCTAAATGTTCACGATTAACATGAAATATCTCCTCTTTCCCTACACTTACAAACTTGATTTTTTGCATCTGGCCTTGTTTTCAAGGTCCCACCGATTGCACAAATTTAATGATGTAGGAAGTATGCTTCATCATGAGCAGCACTTTCCTTTGATCTCAGTGAATTTACGGATCTTTTTGCTCCGGAGAAATAATTTACCGTACATTAATGGAAATCAGCTTCTCGACATAGGCGTCTCTACACAACTTGAAAGTTGGAGGCGTTTATCAACTGTTTACTTTCTATTGTTTACTTTCTTTAAAATACTATGAGAATGTCAATGTTATAGCCTTTACAGACGGTCTAAAACAAATCAGCGTATAAACAGTTCCATTAATGAAAACTATTTAAACAATATACAACAAAGAATACATTTAAAAAAATTAATTATCCGTTGCGAGCGATAAACGAGCATGACATATCAAGCAAAGTTATTGTTTATGGGTACGCATGTGACTAAAGAGTCCGATGTAAGCACGGGATCCTCTTCCTGTAAAGAGCTACATTGTTCGTTTTATGTCTTTCCATGTGACTTTCATTATTTTACGTAAACAAGACATATGAAGTGATTTTAGTTTCTTTGCATGCCTGCAGTACACATATCAAGAATCTTTACATTTTCAAAAACGTTATCAACTTTAGCTAAAGATTGATCATGCGGAATATAAAAACGTCCATTATTATTCATTTATTCTGAATCAGAGGAGTCTAACATATTGATTACTAATCTGGGCTGAACGAACGATAGTCCATCTTTTTTCCAATAGTCATTTTCTTCTTTTAAGACATGATCTTCACATTTGCACCAAAAATCTTTGTCAATCTGTGATAGAGCAGCATATGTCAGTCCTTTTATATCGCATAGTTTAAAACTTGTATTCTCAGCTGCCACCTGCCCTTTAATTTTTGCCCAAACGAGTTCATGGGGTTTAATTGTGGATGATAAGGGGGCAGTCTCAAGCACGTATGACCATGCTGTTGAATGATTTTGTCTATTTGGAATACTTTGTTTTTGCGATTTCTTAACAAGTGACAGTAATTCAGGTTTCAAAAATCCCTCGTAAATGGAATTCCTCCTTTCTTAGCCAAATCTTTATAACATCTTTTGTACTGGTAGATGTAGGAATTTTGTCTTCTCTGCCACAGCGTTGTGTACGACGCGTTGTCCATTACCAGACAGGATGGTCTGTCTAGAATTGGAAAAAGAGTATTTTCAATCACTCTCTAAATATATGGCCATTCATCTCGGTGTGATAGTCCCTGTTGTCAGTATAATTAGAGGTGAATATAAGTTCTGCATTTTTTCACCAACCCTTCTTTTCGGCTGCCTGCATGTGCCATTATAATACGCTGTCCTTTTCCAGTGGGTACACATCCTTTAATACTTCCATCTGATAACTGCCATTCCTTTGCACTTGTGTGGTGAGAATTTATCCAAGATTCATCTAGAAATACAATATCATAATCTTGGTTACGCATTTCCCGTACTTCACGTAAATATTTACTCCTCATAGAAACTAAGTGCGGCTTCTCGCAGATGACATTTTCTACCACTATCGTACTTTCTAAACGTAAAACCGATGCTTCTAACAGTTCTCCATAATGTTGTTTTCGACACAACAATGTCATTTTCTGCTCTCAGTCGAATTTCAGTTTTCTTAAAGTCACAGTTTCTTTGGAATCGAACATTTTAAAAATTGCTCTTCTAATCACTTCCTTGTCAAAACTATCTACTACTTTCTTTCTTCCTAGCGTCCTAGTCTTGATTGAACTGGACACTCCGTTAGCTTTAAGCACTTGTTTGAAAAAGCGTTTGCTTATACCCAATGCGTGAATAGTTCTCTTTTCTGGCTTTTCGATACAGTTTTCCACGCTTAGCTTCTATGCAAAAATATTTATACACCTTTATTGCCACTGATTGCATGTAAGGAACTTTACTTTTATACCCATTGACTAACAGATCACAAATTTAACGAAATTACCCAATAATTAGGATACGCCGTTGCACATAAATCACAACAAAACGACAGGAATGGGATGCACCGGATATAAAATTATAACTATGACGCGTTTTATGTGTTTTTTAGTGCTTAAAACAGGGAAATTGGCGCGCATTACGTTCAAGATGACAAGTCCGTGGGTGCTCACTCATATGAAGCGGTAATTCCTCCAAATATATGGTTTGACCAAAATGCCTTAAATTTGTATACTTCAAATAAAGAATATTTAAAACATACGTTTGTTGGTGAGGAAAAGAATGTACTTCTTGGGACCAAAAATCACAAGACCATATGCAAAATTCAGCATTATCAATCAATTGGTTGCAGAGATATGGAATTTTAACACCTTCAAAATATTTTGAAACGACCATTAGTATGTTCTTCATGACATAAAAATTACTTTTTGCCATTCCTATTCTTTTGTTTATTTCAGTTGTACATTTTCCATCACTGGTTATAGTATGTCCAAGGTAGTTTGTAGTTCTGAACTGTCTCCAGTCTATTCAGTCAGTATAGAAGGTAGTCAGTTATTAAATTATGTTTAGTACACTCTTATTTCCCATTTCCCAGTTGTCACAGAATGCTCTGGCTACGCCAGTCGATCGAGTCACGTGACCAAACCATTTGATTTGTGTTTGTTCACAAATAGTCAAAAGATCATCATGTACTCCGATTGCTTGTTATATCATTTTGTGAAATTTTACATTTGTGATACGATAAAAATAAGAGATTCTCAAAACATTACGATAATATTTGTGATACGATCTAAGTAAGAGATGTCAAAAACCTTACGATAACATTTGTAATACGATCTAAGTAAGAGATGTCCAAAGCCTTACAATAACATTTGTGATACGATCTAAGTAAGAGATGTCCAAAACCTTACGATAACATTTGTGATACAATCTAAGTAAGAGATGCCCATAACTTTACGATAAGTATTGCTAGACCCACACTGCAATACTTCAGCTGCCCTTTTATCTCTAGCCCCACTCTGCGACATCTCAATCTTTCCTCCACTCAGGTACCCTGTATTCTTCTGGTATGTTCTTTGTGCTCTGTGTCTGCACACGGTCCTGCTTGTGGGAACTTCTGGTTATTCGTACTGTGCGCTCACATTTTCACTTTGGTGCGGGCATACGTTACCCCGTGTGTGTGTACGGTAGCGTTCATTTTACTTCTGACCACAGCGCAGTTTACAGGGAGGATTTTATGTTTTATTTTTATTTTTGTTTATCATTCTAGCTAGAAATTATTATTTATTATCATTTTTTTGTTTTAAATATATATCTGTGTGTGTGTTGTATGTTTGTTCCTGCTGGAGGCGTATTGGGCCGAAACGTTGTTCTAGTTTGTTGTTCAATTTTTATGTAAAGTTTTTTTTTTCTTTCGCCAGCTTTTACCTCTGACGAAGTCCCTAGAGACTAGGAACTGAATTTTGCGTGTTAATCCATTTTTCCCTGGCAACCGTGTGCACAGGGGTCCCTCGCCACACAGGCAGATAACTCCGACTTCGGATGTATATTTTTTCTGTCGATGAATAATTGATGTTTTAAGGCGGTTTACGATGCTGAGACCTGGGGTGTTGCCGCAGAGAGAAATCATAAATAAAAATCCTAACCAAACGGGATTTGAACCCACACCCTCTCTGTCTCGAGGTCGGCGTCTTGCCTCGAGATCACCAGTCCCCCAAAGTAAAGTTTTAACCATATCAAGAAAAAGAGTTTTTAAGTGTTATGTACAGCCAGTCTTAACATATGGATGTGAATGATGGACAATAGGACAACAGACATGAAAATCACTGGAGGCTGTAGAAATGTCGTTTTACAGAAGAATGTTGAGAATACCATGGACAGCTAAGAAGAGTAATGAAAACGTTCTAGAAGATGCCAAGGCAAAAAGAGAGCTAATTTCCAATATTAGGAAAGAAACAATCATCATAATTTTGGCCATGTAATGAGAAGAGAACAACTGGAATATATTGTAACAACTAGGAAAATTGAGGGACGAAGAGTTAGCGGGAGGCAGAAAGAAAAGATACCAGACAGCTAAGAGAATGGCTTGACAGAAGGTCAACAACAACAATGATAAATAACAGTCGAGATCGAAAATTGTGGAGAGACATGATCACCTACGCCAGCAGGCATGGCACTTGATGATGATTAACCATATCGTTATTTTCATTTTTTTTCTATTTCTCCTCGATAACATGTCATCTCAAAAGCCTGTATTTTCTTTGTAGCTCTGCTGTAAATGTCCATGTTTCGCAGGCCTATACAAAACAGACGTAACTAGGTTGAGCATGACATTAATTTTAGAGCCAAGAGTGATGTATGTGATCTATGTCTTATCTGTGCAGATAGTTTCCAGCGTTCGCAAATTATTTGGTTCTCATTTATAAAGGTGACATGGATGTATGTATGTATGCTGGCGATTAACTCTTACCGAACGTTTCGTCGCACAGTGCGCCATGCCGATGACGGCAACGTACGTTTCACAGCACAGTGCGCCATGCAGATGACGGCAACGTACGTTTCACCGCACAGTGCGCCATGCCAATGACGGCAACGTACGTTTCACCGCACAGTGCGCCAAGCAGATGACGGCAACGTACGTTTCACCGCACAGTGCGCCATGCCGATGACGGCAACGTACGTTTCACCGCACAGTGCGCATGCTGAGTCGGAAACGTACGTTTTCACCGCACAGTGCGCCACGCTTAATTTGATAGTGAGAGCGCCATCAAACTATATTCTATTTACATGCCTTGTATCACCTTGATATTGGTGAAACTTGATACCTTGTTCAAATATCTAAACATTCATATACAATATGTTATATGGTCATCATTATCATCGAGTGCCATCTCCGCAACGAAGGTTGGCTACCATGGAGCGCCATTCTGCTCTGTCTCTTGCTTTGATGGTGCAGGTTGTCATAGGCTGATTTGTCCATCTTTTGATGTTACTCGTCCATGTTAGTCTTGGTCTGCCTCTGCCTCTTTTACCTTGTATTTTTCCCTCCAGGTTTACTTCTAGTAGGCTGTTGTGTCCTTTAACATGGCCCAAAATCGCATTTGTCTTGTTTGAATTGTGCTTAGTTAAATGTTAAAAAGTAAAAAAGTAAAGTACCCCCGTCACGCTAAGTGGCGTATAGGGAATATGGTGTTAGTGACCATAAATTTTTACAGACCTTCGGCACATGATTTTTGGGGTAATGTGGTCGGTATTACGCCCGTTCCGCTTTACTTTCTCAGAAAGAAAATCCGGTACCCATTAAAGGCTGGGTGAACCGGACCCCGTCGGTTGGGATCGAACCCACACCTTGTCCTTCGTAGTCCAGTTCACTAACCACTGAGCTATCACGGCTCCCCAGTTCACTAACCACTGAGCTATCACGGCTCCCCAGTTCACTACCACTGAGCTATCACGGCTCCCCAGTTCACTAACCACTGAGCTATCACGGCTCCCAGTTCACTAACCACTGAGCTATCACGGCTCCCCAGTTCACTAACCACTGAGCTATCACGGCTCCCCAGTTCACTAACCACTGAGCTATCACGGCTCCCCAGTTCACTAACCACTGAGCTATCACGGCTCCCCAGTTCACTAACCACTGAGCTATCGCAGCTCCCCAGTTCACTAACACTGAGCTATCGCAGCTCCCCAGTTCACTAACCACTGAGCTATCACGGCTCCCCAGTTCACTAACCACTGAGCTATCACGGCTCCCCAGTTCACTAACCACTGAGCTATCACGGCTCCCCAGTTCACTAACCACTGAGCTATCACGGCTCCCCAGTTCCACTAACCACTGAGCTATCACGGCTCCCCAGTTCACTAACCACTGAGCTATCACGGCTCCCCAGTTCACTAACCACTGAGCTATCACGGCTCCCCAGTTCACTAACCACTGAGCTATCACGGCTCCCCAGTTCACTAACCACTGAGCTATCACGGCTCCTCAGTCACTACCCACTGAGCTATCACGGCTCCCCAGTTCACTAACCACTGAGCTATCACGGCTCCCCAGTTCACTAACCACTGAGCTATCACGGCTCCCCAGTTCACTAACCACTGAGCTATCACGGCTCCCCAGTTCACTAACCACTGAGCTATCACGGCTCCCCAGTTCACTAACCACTGAGCTATCACGAGCTTCTTGGATTTGGTGAAATATAATTCCATGTTTAAGTATCTACAATTTGATATATAATATGTTAAGTGTTTGATAAATGTATGGCCTTTGTCGTCTTGACAGACGGTTGGTAGCAAGCAATCATGATAAGTCAGTAGTTTGGTAAAGCATTAGTGTCTCTCATACTGGGTGCTGCTTTACTGAACAACATCTCTCGTGGCTGAATTTGCCAATCCTGGACAGACAGATCCATCCACAGAATGAGCAAGGTGTATTTGTGGTACCTGGTCTTGTCTCTTTTCTCTTGCGTGTTTTGTCTTCTGAATTTGATATCAGCACTGCCTCGAAAGTTGCTGTGCCTTTCTCTCTCTCTCTCTCTCTCCTCTCTCTCTCTCTATCTATCTACTATCTATCTATCTATCTATCTATCTATCTATCTATCTATCTATCTATCTATCTATCTATCTATCTATCTATCTATCTATCTATCTATCTATCTATCTATCTACTATCTATCTATCTATCTATCTATTATCTATCTATCTATCTATCTTCTATCTATCTATCTATCTATCTATCTATCTATCTATCTATCTATCTATCTTTCTATCTATCTATCTATCTATCTATCTATCTATCTATCTATCTATCTATCTATCTATCTATCTATCTATCTATCTATCTATCTATCTATCTATCTATCTATCTATCTATCTATCTATCTATCTATCTATCTATCTATCTATCTATCTATCTCTCTCTTCATTAGATAAATATAAAGATGCAAATTAATATTTAAAAAAAATGAAAAATGTTGTCTCCGAAATCTCTACCGCTGAGTTCTAATAACGTTTCGTACTGAAAGAGTTAGCACAGGCGTGCTTCAGGTAAATTTCTAGTTATAGAATTACTCGAAATGTGCCTGTTACAATAAAAAGGCTGCAGGTTAAGTGGGTGTAATGAAAGCGGGAACTAGTAATTGTAAGCTGCGGTAAAGCTAGTAGCAGGAGCAAGAAGTGGGGTGTACCCGTACACTCCTAGAATGTTATTTCTTGTATAAAAGACGGTACCAGCTAGAAAAGATTAGATATGAATGTTGTGCAGCATTAAAGGAATATTGTAAATGCCGTTCGTTGTATTTACAAAGATAACACACGAAGTAAAGCCGTTTTGATGGCATTATCGTGGAAATCAATAAAACGCATTCTCGTAAACAGACCAGGATTGGCTGTCAAATTATTTATTGAAAATATCCAGTTCTTCTTTCCTACCTCATTTACCTTTCAAATTAGAGGAGATATATAATCTGCGGTGTTTTGCTTTTCTGTTGACCTTTCCTGCTATGTTTTTTTTTTACTGTTTGTAATATTGCATCAACCATGTAATTGATGTTTGGCACTTGTGTCCGGTGTTCTTCTCTGAGTTTTGTTACAGGCTCGTTGTGTTGTTTCGGTCTCTCTGTCTTATCACGTGGCCAAACCATTTCGTCCGTTATTTATTTATTTATTCTATGGCGGGAATTATTCCTAGTTTTGTTTCTCAGTTCTTCATTTCTAATTTTATCTCTGAGGCTGTTTCCTGTCATTTGTCTAACACATTTCATCTCAGTAGAGGTATTGGGCTTGAGGTCAATCATGAAAAGACTAAGTCATGAAAAGTTTAATTCCAACAAGTGACAAAATATACATGGAAAACAAACCAGTAGAAGAGATCGATCACTTTATCTATCTTGGAAGTCACATTGATCGAGAAGGGATACGAGCAAAGAAATTAGAATCAGAATGGCTAAAGCAGCAATGTCTTTCAGAAGCCTTGAAAAGTTGTGGAAATCAAAACTCATTAGCACAAACACAAAACTTAGGCTATTCAAATCAAATGTACTATCAACCCTTACGTATGCGTGTGAAAGCTGGAAAACAACAAGAGATATAGAAACAAAGTTGAACGCATTCGAAAATAAATGTCTAAGGAAAATACTTGGTATAGCGTGGAACGAATTCAAAACAAACAAGGAAATTAGATAAATCGCCAATCAACCACTAATATCTTCAGTAATAAAGAAAAGACGATGGTCATACGTTGGACATGTGATGAGAAGAGATAATAATCGAATAGCAAAGCAAGCTCTCATATGGGAAACAACAGGTAAAAGAAAAAGAGGAAGACCCAGGGAGACACTGAGAAGAACATTGATGAGAGAGGCAAGAGCAGCAGGAATCGGCTCCCTCAATGAGATAGAACTGCTTGCACAGAACAGAGACAGATGGCGAGATTTGATAAAATATCTTTAAAGACAAATTGCTAGAACAAAAAATTCATATAGGAGAAGGTGTATCTTGGTCTACGCCCTATGGGCCGGTTACGGCTCGAAAGGTCAATAGATAGATAGAGGTAAAGACAAGAGGAACAATATTAAAACAGGTAAATGAATTTAATATTTGGGAACTTTGTTAACCTCAGACGGAAGATGTACAAAAGAGGTGAGATGCAGAATGGCTCAGGCAAAAGCACCTTTCCAAAAAATGAGGAAGAAACTATGCAATCCATTTTTGACAACAGAAACAAGAAAAAGAGTTCTTAAATGTTACGTAGAACAAGTCTTAACATTTGGATGTGAATCATGGACAATAGGACAACAGACAAGATAATCGCTGGAGTTTGTAGAAATGTGGTTTTACAGAAGAATGTTGAGATTACCATGGACAGCTAAGAAGAATAATGAAGATGTTCTGAAAGAGGTCAAAGCAAAAAGAGAGCTAATTTCCAATATTTTAGAAGAAACGATCATCATTTTTTGTCCATGTAATGAGAAGAGAACAACTGGAACATATTGTAACAACTGGGAAAATTGAGGGACGAAGAGATAGAGGAAAGCAAAGATAAAGATACCAGACAGCTTAAGAGAATGGCTTGGCAGAATGTCAACAACAGAAATGATAAATAACTGTCAAGATCGAAAGTTGTGGAGAGACATGATCACCTACGCCAGCAGGCCCGGTACTTGATGATGAGATGTTGTTTTGTTTTATTGTTCTTGTATCTAGGGTCCAGGTCTGGCATTGGTAGCACAACTTTGGGATCAAGATTGTATTGTAGAGTGCCCGTTTTGCCTCTAGAGTTATTTCCTTGTTGGACAATAGTGGTGATAGCTGTCCAATGATTTGACATACACCATCTTGCAGCATAAAAATAAACAGGACAAATCTGAAACGGTTGCAACGCGTCAAATACCTGGCACAAAAATAACAATAAAAAATAGAAATATCTCGGGCAAAAATAGCATTTCCGAAATGAAAAACGTCCTATGCAACAAATCTATGTCATTTGAAGTGAGAAGAGACAGTTCATTGGTGCTATATAGAGCCTATTCAGACATATGGATAAGAATAATGGACAGTAGGTAAACAAATGAAAAGACGATTAGAGGCCACAGAGGTAGTATTTCTCAGAATAATGTTCAAAGTTCCCTGCACAGCTAAAATGATCAACAAGGAAATTCTCAAAGAGGCCAACACAAAAAAGGAGCTCCTAAGAAACATCAGAAAGAAACATCAACATTTTTCTGGCACATCATGAGAAGAGGAAAGTTGGAATACTTGGTTACAACTGGCAAAATAAAAGGAAAGAGATATCGCGGACGACAGAGAGAGAAAATACTGGATAGCTTGATGTCATGGCATGGAAAACAGTCAACAACAGACTGATACGATGCACAGTGGTTAGAAGATTGTGGTACCATGATCGCCTACGCCAACCGGTATAGAACATAATGAAAATGTTGCATGGAGTATTTTTCTGTTGTTTGTGAATCATCGTTTGTCATTAACCGTTCTAGCTATTTCGATACGCTAATTAATGTTTCATAATTAGAGGCTACTGCATGTCGGTTTTGACTGGTTTTTTTTTTTAGTTTGCGAGTCTTGTTGCATTTGATGTTTTATTTGTTTGTTGTGAGTACAGAGATTTTAGCCCGCACGGCATGTATCAATAGATAATGTTGAGGATTAGAAATCTGTGAGTTTCCATAGAACCACGATCTGGACTGCTGTAGACTTAAGTACAACTAGTAAACATCATCATCATCAGTACCGGGCCTGCTGGCGTAGGTGATCATGTCTCTCAACAACTTTCGATCCCGACAGTTATTTATAATTTTTTTTGTTGACCTTCTGCCAAACCATTCTCTTAGTTGCCTAGTATTTTTTCTCTTTGCTTACCTCTATCTATTCGTTATTCCCATTTTTCCAGTTGTTACAATATATTCAAGTTGTTCCCTTCTCATTACATGGCCAAAAAATGATGATTGTTTCTTCCTAATATTGGAAATTAGCTCTCTTTTTGCTTTGGCCTATTTCAGAACGTTTTTCATTACTCTTCTTAGCTGTTCATGGTATTCTCAACATTCTTCTGTAAAACCACATTTTCTACAGATTCCAGTGATTTTCTTTCCTGTCGTCCTATTGTCCATGATTCACATCCATATGTTAAGATTGACTCTTTATAATATCTAAGAATTCCATTGTTGTTTCTATTGTCAAAAATGGATTACACAGTATCTTCCTCATTTTTTGGAAGCTGCTTTTGTCTGAGCCATTCTGCATCTCACCTCTTTTGTACATCTACCATCTAAGGTTAACATTGTTCCCAGATATTTAAATTCATGTTCCTGTTTAACAATGCTGCTCTCTAGTGATCTCTAAGCGTTAGTATCTTTAATGTGTAAAGAAATGAATAAATCACATTCCGTGGTATAATGAAAATTTGAAAGGTGTGTGTTTGAGAGGCTGGGGGATATTTTCAAGGGATTAATAAAAGAACGTAATTGAAAATAAATGTCTAAGGAAAATGCTTGGAACGAATTCAAAACAAACGAGGACATCGAGCAAAACGAGGACATCGGAGTGGACACAGAGAAAGCGACAATTAACGTCTAACATCATTATAATACGACTCTGGAACAAGTAGACAATTTAAAATATCTGGGTAGCACGTTAACACAAGACAATAACCAACAGACAGAGATAGATTAAGGTGTAACAAAGCATGCCAAGTTATAGGCCAAGTATCAAAACTATTGAAAAACAAGCAATAACTACGGAAGCAAAAAGGGCAATATACAAATCAATGTTTCTACCAACTCTGTGCTATCAGTGCCAGAATTGGACGCTGGACTCTAGAACAATAAGAAAGATAACGACCACCGAAATGAAATGTGTCAGAAGAATTACAGGAACAGCTTAAGGGACAGAGTAAGAAACACTGACCTGAGGAAGAAACTCGAAATTGAACCAGCCATCGAATACATAAGAAACAACGATAAATTGGTTCGGCCACACAACAAGACAAAAAGAACTAACAATGACTCAAACAACCATGAACAAACGCTACTAAAACGTCAGATTAAGAGGAAGACCGAGAAAGAGATGGATAAAGGGAATACTAGAGTCACTAGAGGGATAACACCAGAAGAGTGCTACAGAAGAGCAAAGAATCGCAGATTGTATCTCCCCTTCACGCCAACGGCAATGGAGGAAGGATAGAAGAAGAAGGACCACTAATATCTTCAGTAATCAAGAAAAGACGATGGTCATATGTTGGACATGTGATGGGAAGAGATAATAACCGAATAGAAAGCAAGCCCTCATGTCAAAACAACAAGTAGAGGAAAAGAGGCCGATCCAGAGAGACACTGGGAACTTTGATCAGAGCGGCAAAGGCAGCAGGTATCGGCTCACTCAATGAGATTTAGATGCTAGCACAGAAGAGGAACGAATGGCGAGATTTGATAAAAGATCTTTACAAGATTGAGACTGCTATATAGAACCCGAAAAAGATTACCTGTGTTTAAGCTACATGGGCCGATTACAGCTCGGATGGTTGATAGATAGGTAGATAGATAGTAGGTAGGTAGGTAGGTAGGTAGATAGATAGGTAGATAGATAGTTAGGTAGGTAGGTAGATAGATAGATAGATGGTAGGTAGATAGATAGGTAGGTAGGTAGGTAGGTAGGTAGATATGTAGATAGATAGATAGATAGATAGATAGATAGATAGATAGATAGATAGATAGATAGATAGATAGATAGATAGATAGATAGATAGATAGATAGATAGATAGATAGATAGATAGATAGATAGATAGGTAGGTAGGTAGGTAGGTAGGTAGATAGATAGATAGCTAGGTAGGTAGGTAGGTAGGAAGGTAGATATGTAGATAGATAGATAGATAGATAGATAGATAGATAGATAGATAGATAGATAGATAGATAGATAGATAGATAGATAGATAGATAGATAGATAGATAGATAGATAGATAGATAGATATATAGATAGATAGAAAGGTAGGTAGGTAGGTAGGTAGATAGGTAGGTAGGTAAGTAGTAGATAGGTAGGTATGTAGGTAGGTAAGTAGGTAGATAGATAGATAGATAGCTAGATAGATGGATAGATAGATAGATAGATAGATAGATAGATAGATAGATAGATAGATAGATAGATAGATAGATAGATAGATAGATAGATAGATAGATAGATAGATAGATAGATAGATAGATAGATAGATAGATAGATAGATAGATAGATGATAGGTAGGTAGGTAAGTAGGTAGATAGGTAGGTATGTAGGTAGTAGATAGGTAGGTAGATAGATAGATAGAATAGCTAGATAGATGGATAATAGACAGATAGATAGATAGATAGATAGATAGATAGATAGATAGATAGATAGATAGATAGATAGATAGATAGATAGATAGATAGATAGATAGATAGATAGATAGATAGATAGATGATAGATAGATAGATAGATAGATAGATAGATAGATAGATAGATAGATAGATAGATAGATAGATAGAAGAATAGACGCAAGCCAGTATCTGACTAAGACATTTCTAAGATAGCAAAGATAAAAAAAGCAGGGAGTGTTTTTAGTAGACGCAAAATTCGTAAAATTATAGGAGTTGACGTGTTGATGTGCTTGTTGCATGGCAACGAAAGGCTACATGGGTAGCGTCCCTTCAGCTGCTCAAACCTAGATCGTTACATTAGAGTCGATAGCAATGCCTTGCCGCAACATTGTCAACAGTTCTATTTAATGTTTTACGTGTATGGAAGTTCACGTCCTCCTGAAAATTTTGATCGTCATATTTTTTAAAATGTATAGCGGTTGATGATGTTAGGAAATCGTTTTTCGCCTCAAAATTCGAACATATGAAACACAGTCGTCGGATTATCCCCGTCGCACATCAAACAGACCGTAAGATCTTCCTGCAATGTGAATTTGTGAAATTATAAACACACATTCTTCCTCTTCTTCCTCTTTCTTTCCTCATCTGCCTTTCAGCGTCGATGGAGATATAATTTGTTGTCTTTTGCTCTTCTGTTCGCCTCTGCTGTTTTTGTTTACTAGTGCTTCTAATATTCAATCGACCCATCTTTTTCGTGGTCGACCCTTGGGTCTGGTGTTCTCACAACGTTTGTTGAAGGCTCGTTGTGTCGTCTTTTGTTCTTTCTGCCTTGTTACGTGGCCAAACCATTTTATCTATTGTTTCCTTATATATTCTATGGCGGGGGCTATTCCTAGCTATTTTCTCAGTTCTTCATTTCTGATCTTATCTCTCAGACTGTTTCCTGTCATTCGTCCCACACATGAAATTATAATTCACATGTCTGCCCGAAGGCGAAGGCGCACCTCACAGCACCAGAGCTGGAAGTTGTCAGCGACCCACAGCTGATGGCTTGTGCCAGGATCGGTGAACCAGAGCCATCAGACCCTGCTCCACCTCTCCGTGGTGCCTCTTTTAACAGACTAACCTGTCTAGTCTGGTCAAGCGAGTAGGGATCGAAGAGGGAAAACAAACCGGTACTCAAAAATGTCGTGCTGACGTCGATGTGTTGGGCCGAAAGGTGATGGTATTCTGGTATTACAAAAGGAAGAAAGAACAGATTTTCATTTCCTTACGTTTGACAGCCGGGTACAGAAACTGAATTTTGCGTGTGAATCCGTTTTTTTCTGCCAGCTGTGTGCACAGTGGTCCTTCGCCGCACAGGCAGAGAACTCCGTATTTGGAGCTACTCATATGTTTTTCCGTCCATGAGTAATTGACTTTTCAAGCCGGGCCTCGCTGCTGAGACCAGGAGTGGTTGCCGCAGAGAGAAATCATAAATAAAAATCCCACCGGTGTAGCCGAGATTTGAACCCACAACATTTCTGTCTCGAGGCCGGAGTCTTACCAGTCCAGCCCACCAGATACAGAAGTGAAATCGTCTCCACAATGCAAGACGAACTCGATCTCATTTCTTCCTGGTGTGGAGCATCAGGTGCCTTGGTTAATCCTAATAAAGCATCAGTTGCGTGGTTCTCACTTAACAGTCATATCGTTAACACGGAGACACCGGTGGTACGAATGGGAGCTGATGAGGTGACCAGGGACTGGTTGATGACGTACCTCGGAGTTAAGTTTGATCGCAGCCTGTGTTTTCGGGACCACGTCGACCATGTGATAACAAAATCCCGCAACGGATTAGCCGCCTTGAAGGTCATGGCAGCTCTCAACATCGAGCAGAGGCTACTTACTCTTCTGTTCCAGGGATTAGTCCTCGCACCAATCGAGTATGCCCTGGCCATTCTTACTGTCAGTACGATGTAAATTAACAGAGTGGAGAAATACAGAATGAAGCTATGCGCATTATTTGGGGTGTACGAGGAACACTCCCTCTGTAGCAATGAGGTATCTTCTCGACTTTCCAACCATGGATGACAGGATCAAGATCTGGAGGGCACGAGCATACCTGAGGATAAGTGCAGATAAAGAGCATCCATTGCATCATGAGCTCAACACAGGGAAAGGTGTCAGGCTAAAAAGAGGCAAATCATGGGTGGACCGAGCAGAGAACATGTCATCAAACACGTCTGTGGGCTTACCAATATTAACACTAGCGAGGAGTGGATACTGGTGCCTACGTCACTCAGAGGGACATTCTCGTGTATTGTCACACTTGACAGGAAATATAGGGAACAGGACTCAGTCGTGGTCAGTGCAGAGGTCAACGGTCTCATCTGCGATAACACCGATGAGAAACAGGCAGTCATCTATACAGACGGATCTGTAATACGACACAAAAGGAGTGCATGGGCATTTACAGCACGCTCGGCAGGCAGAATAGTCAAAGAAGACAGTGGTGCATACGTTATGACCACGAGTAGCATGACAATGGAGGTGATGACAGTGACCAAGGCATTCAAATGGTTAGAGTCACAAGACTACACCCACGCATGTATACTAAGTGATTCGATGAGCATGATAAGGCAAGTGGAGGCGGTATCTGTGCGTAGGTAATGATTAGAGTCATTGCAGAAGTCAAAATACGTGGAGTCACGTTTGTCAGCGTCCCTGGTCATGCGGGCCATTGTCTCATTCCATCATGTCATCTCTTATCCCTATGTCCACCTCTCCTTAACTTACATGTCCCAATCGTCCTAGATGTAGAAGTATTTATCTATGTCTCATCGTTTGTTGTCGATGTTCTCTTTTCCTGAAGAAAGCAGCATGTAGGCCGAAACGCCAGTATTTTATTGTGATCCTTTTCTGTAAAGCTGTCAACACAGGAGTGTACGTTGCACCCCACTACTGGCTCCTGGCTACCAGCTTTACCGCATCTCTACATTTATTTACCCGTTCCCTAGGGATTTCAGTACCGACCATTTATTCCTGAATTTATTGCGAACGTCTGCACGGCACACAATAATGATATCTCTCAGATGCTGTAAAGTAGACGCATGGGTCTGTGTGTCCTGCTCATGTAATATTCATAATGGGGCTTTCAGCATTTTGGAAGGACAAGTCATAGAGATGTCTTACCAGGCACTAACTTTAGTCAGCAATAAAGACAGATTTTCTTTGACAGAGTCCGGCGATAGGGTCTACTCGCGGAGGGCCCACAGTGTCTAGCTTACTGTTCTCAGATTGAATTGTTAATGCATTCAAGGGCGTATCCAACGAGAGACTTTGGTGGGAAGTTGTTTCTTTAAAATGTTGTAGTTGGAGATTAAGAATCAATTAAATTAAAATTTAAGAAAAAAAAAACAGGTGGGAGGTATAGTTACAACAGTAAGTAGGTGAGGAACAAGATAAAGAAAACAAACGACTTTTGCGGTTTAGTAGGCCTTCAGCTGAAACAATATACATATCGCACACGGAACCAACAAATGTATTCATGGTGCCTGACCTCATCTCCCTAATCTGGCCTCTTTTGTCTTGTGAATTTGATATCAGCACTGCCTCGAGAGTTGTTGTGCCATTTTTATTATTTTTGTTCTCCATGTGCTACGATCCGCAGCCAGATTTTCCCAGTTTCTTTCACTGATAGAGAATTCCCTCAAGGAAGCCCTGCAAACATCCTTATATCTCAGCACAGTCTGTCCTTTGGTCTCTTTCTGTCTCTAATTTCGCAATACAATATTTGTTTGGGAATACGATTGTTTACCATTCTTCTTACGTGACCCAGCCACCTTAGTCTCAACATTCTTCTGTAAAAACCAAAGTGCTAATTTATTACAGTAAAAAAAAATTAAATTAATAAATTTAGTGACCATAATTTGTATAGACCTTCGGTACATGATTTTTAGGTAATGTGGTCGGTATTACTCCGGTGCGCTTTACTTTCCCAAAAAAATTCCAGTACCAATTTGAATGGCTGGGGAGCCGTGATAGCTCAGTGGTTAGTGAACTGGGGAGCCGTGATAGCTCAGTGTTAGTGAACTGGGGAGCCGTGATAGCTCAGTGGTTAGTGAACTGGGGAGCCGCGATAGCTCAGTGGTTAGTGAACTGGGGAGCCGTGATAGCTCAGTGGTTAGTGAACTGGGGAGCCGTGATAGCTCAGTGGTTAGTGAACTTGGGAGCCGCGATAGCTCAGTGTTAGTGAACTGGGGAGCCGTGATAGCTCAGTGGTTAGTGAACTGGGGAGCCGTGATAGCTCAGTGGTTAGTGAACTGGGGAGCCGTGATAGCTCAGTGGTTAGTGAACTGGGGAGCCGTGATAGCTCAGTGGTTAGTGAACTGGGAGCCGTGATAGCTCAGTGGTTAGTGAAGTGGGGAGCCGTGATAGCTCAGTGGTTAGGGAACTGGGAGCCGTGATAGCTCAGTGGTTAGTGAACTGGGGAGCCGCGATAGCTCAGTGGTTAGTGAACTGGGAGCCGTGATAGCTCAGTGGTTAGTGAACTGGGAGCCGTGATAGCTCAGTGGTTAGTGAACTGGGAGCCGTGATAGCTCAGTGGTTAGTGAACTGGGGAGCCGTGATAGCTCAGTGGTTAGTGAACTGGGGAGCCGTGATAGCTCAGTGGTTAGTGAACTGGGGAGCCGCGATAGCTCAGTGGTTAGTGAACTGGGGAGCCGTGATAGCTCAGTGGTTAGTGAACTGGACTACAAAGGACAAGAGGTCGGGATCGACGGCTATCAGGATGCAACCTGCACCATCAAAGCAAGAAATGTGGAATGGCGATTCATGGTAGCCAACCTTCGTTGCGGAGACGGCACTCGATGATGATGATGATCATCATCTTATATAGAGAATCCCACAGACAAGTCAAGAACGGCTCAACAACTGCAAATTGAGAGGTAACTGATACTGGATTTCTGGTCAAGATTACAGCGTATCAAAAAGTCGATTCTGTTTGATTGTTTTAACATTAAGAACAAACATGGGAGCCGAATACGATGGTTGATAACGCAACGGACGTTGCTGGTTTATGGAACCATCCTGCGGGAGGTCAAGGTTATCGAAACGATAATTTATTGCTGTTGACGTTTCATTTCCTGTTAGGAAACTGGTTGAAATTCGATTTTCCCTGGCTTCTGCCAGACACTGCTAAACCGAGAAGCTTATCTCATAGCTGATCCTGGTAATGTTTGAGTGACAGTCCGAGAACTGAATGATCAAGGCACATCATGCCTCTTTTTTGTCTGCGTCTTTTCTCCTGCGTCTTTTCTCCTGCGTCTTTTCTCTTGCGTATTTTCTCCTGCGTCTTTTCTCCTGCGTCTTTCTCCTGCGTCTTTTCTCTTGCGTATTTTCTCTTCCGTCTTTTCTCTGCTCTTTTCTATGCGTCTTTTCTCTTGCGTCTTTTCTCTTGCGTCTTTTTCTCTTGCGTCTTTTCTCTTGCGTCCTTTCTCTTGCGTCCTTTCTCTTGCGTCTTTTCTCTTTCTCTATTCATTTTCGAATATTTTTTTCAACATTTCTTGCTTTCGTTCTCTTTCATCATCATCGAGTGCCGTCTCCACGCCGAGGTTTACTCTGTCTCTTATGTTGATGGTGTATTCCTGTTCACTTTTTTTATGATGTCCGTTCACTTTAGTCTTGGTCTGCCTCATCTATCTCTTACCTTCCCATTCAAGATGATATTAAGTATTTAAATTGAGTGCTGTCTCCGCGTCAGAAGTTGGCTACCATGGAGCGCCATTCCGCTCTGTCTCTTGCTTTGATGGTGCAAGTTGTCATATGCTGACTTGTCCATCTTTTGATGTTACTCGTCCATGTTAGTCTTGGTCTGCCTCTGCCTCTTTTACCTTGTATTTTCCCTTTATTCCTCCTCCACTTCCCTCCGACTTCTACCTCTCACTTTCCCTCATAGCACATACCTTATCCCTTCTCTACTTCTCTCCCACAGGTATCTCTCATTAACCCTCATACCTTATTCCTCCTCCACCTCTCTCCAACTCTTACCTCTCACTCCTCCCTCATGCCTTATTCCTCCTCCACCTCTCTCTAGCTCCTATCTCTCACTCCCCATCATATATTACTCCTCCTCCACTTCTTTCCAACTATTACCTCTCACTCCTCCCTCAAACCTTATTCCTCCTCCACTTCCCTCCAACTCCTACCTCTCACTCCTCCCTCCTACCTTATTCCACCTCCACCTCTGTCCAACTCCTACCTCCCACTCCTCCATCATACCTTATTCCTCCTCCACCTCTCTACAACTCCTACATCTCACTCCTCCCTCATACCTTATTCCTCCTCCACTTCTCTCCAACTCCTACCTCTCACTCTTCCCTCATATCTTATTCCTCCTCCACTTCTCTCCAACTCCTACCTCTCACTCTTCCCTCATACCTTATTCCTCCTCCACCTCTCTCCAACTCCTACATCTCACTCCTCCCTCATAACTTATTCCTCCTCACTTCTCTCCAACTCCTACTCTCACTCTTCCTCATAACTTATTCCTCCTCCACTTCTCTCCAACTCCTACCTCTCACTCTTCCCTCATAACTTATTCCTCCTCCACTTCTCTAAACTCCTACATCTCACTCCTCCCTCATAACTTATTCCTCCGCCACTTCTCTCCAACTCCTACATCTCACTCCTCCCTCATAACTTATTCCTCCTCCACTTCTCTCCAACTCCTACATCTCACTCCTCCCTCATAACTTATTCCTCCTCCACTTCTCTCCAACTCCTACATCTCACTCCTCCCTCATAACTTATTCCTCCTCCACTTCTCTCCAACTCCTACATCTCACTCCTCCCTCATACCTTATTCCTCCTCCACCTCTCTCCAACTCCTACATCTCACTCCTCCATCATACCTTATTCCTCCTCCACCTCTCTCCAACTCCTACATCTCACTCCTCCCTCATAACTTATTCCTCCTCCACTTCTCTCCAACTCCTACCTCTCACTCCTCCCTCATACCTTATTCCTTCTCCACTTATCTCCAACTCCTACCTCCCACTCCCCCTTCATACCTTATTCCTCCTCCACTTATCTCTAACTCCTACCTCCCACTCCTCCCTCATACCTTATTCCTCCTCCACTTATCTCCAACTCCTACCTCCCACTCCTCCTTCATACGTTATTCTTCCACCCTTATCTCTAACTCCTACCTCCCACTCCTCCCTCATACCTTATTCCTCCTCCACTTATCTCCAACTCCTACCTCCCATTCCTCCTTCATACCTTATTCCTCCTCCACTTATCTCTAACTCCTACCTCCCACTCCTACCTCCCACTCCTCCCTCTAACCTTATTCCTCTCCACTTATCTCCAACTCCTACCTCCCACTCCTCCTTCATACCTTATTCCTCCTCCACTTATCTCCAACTCCTACCTCCCACTCCTCCCTCATACCTTATTCCTCCTCCACTTTTCCCAACTCCTACCTCTCACTCCTCCCTCATTCTTATTCCTCCTCCACTTTTCCCTAAATCCTTACCTCTCACTCCTCCCTCATATCTTATTCCTCCTCCACTTTTCCCTAAATCCTACCTCTCACTCCTCGCTCATACCTTATTTTTCCTCCACTTCTCTCCATCTCCTACCTCCCACTCCTCCCTCATACCTTATTCCTCCTCCATTTCTCTCCAACTCTTACCTCTCACTCCTCCCTCATACCTTATTCCTCCTCCACTTCTCTCCCTCTCCTACCTCCCACTCCTCCCTCATACCTTATTCCACTCTCACTTTTCCCATATCCTACCTCCCACTACTCCCTCATACCTTATTCCTCCTCTACTTTTCCCAACTCCAACCTCCCACTCCTCCCTCATACCTTATTCCTCCTCCACTTTTCCCAACTCCTACCTCCCACTCTCCCTCATACCTTATTCCTCCTCCACTTTTCCCAACTCCTACCTCCCACTCCTCCCTCATACCTTATTCCTCCTCCACTTTTCCCTAACTCCTACCTCTGACTCCTCCCTCATACTTATTCCTCCTCCACTTCTCTCCAACTACTACCTTTCACTCCTCCCTCATACCTTATTCCTCCTCCACTTCTCTCCAACTCCTACCTCTCACTCTTCCCTCATATCTTATTCCTCCTCCACTTCTCTCCAACTCCTACCCCTCACTCTTCCCTCATATCTTTTCCTCCTCCACTTCTCTCCAACTCCTACCCTCACTCCTCCCTCATATCTTATTCTCCTCCACTTCCTCTCCAACTCCTACCCTCACTCTCCCTCATTCCTTATTCCTCCTCCACTTCTCTCCAACTCCTACCTCTCACATCTTCCCTCATATCTTATTCCTCCTCACTTCTCTCCAACTCCTACCTCTCACTCATCCCTCATATCTTTTTCCTCCTTCACTTCTCTCCAACTCCTACCTCTCCACTCTTCCCTCATATCTTATTCCTCTTCACTTCTCTCCAACTACTACCTCTCACCTCTTCCCTCATATCTTATTCCTCCTCCACTTCTCTCCAACTCCTACCTCTCACTCTTCCTCATTCCTTATTCCTCCTCCCCTTCTCTCCAACTCCTACCTCTCACTCTTCCCTCATATCTTATTCCTCCTTCACTTCTCTCCAACTCCTACCTCTCACTCTTCCCTCATATCTTATTCCTTCTCCACTTCTCTCCAACTCCTACCTCTCACTCTTCCCTTATTCCTTATTCCTCCTCCACTTCTCTCCAACTCCTACTCTCACTCTTCCTCATATCTTATTCCACCTCCACTTCTCTCCCAACTACTACCTCTCACTCTTCCCTCATTCTTATTCCTCCTCCACTTCTCTTCCACTCTACCTATCACTCTTCCCTCATATCTTATTCCTCCTCCACTTCTCACCAACTCCTACCTCTCACTCTTCCCTCATATCTTATTCCTCCTCCACTTCTCTCCAACTCCTGCCTCTCACTCTTCCCCCATATCTTGTTCCTCCTCCACTTCTCTCCACTCCTACCTCTCACTCTTCCCTCATCTTTATTCCTCCTCCACTTCTCTCCAACTCCTACCTCTCACTCTTCCCTCATACTTATTCCTCCTCCACTTCTCTCCAACTCCTACCTCTCACTCCTCCCTCATACTTATTCCTCTCCACTTCTCTCCAACTCCTACCTCTCACTCTTCCCTCATATCTTATTCCTCCTCCACTTCTCTCCAACTCCTACCTCTCACTCTTCTCCCTCATATCTTATTCCTTCTCCCTTCTCTCCAACTCCTACCTCTCACTCTCCCTCATATCTTATCCTCCTCCACTTCTCTCCAACCTCCTACCTCTCACTCTTCCCTCATATCTTATTCCTCCTCCACTTCTCTCCAACTCCTACCTCTCACTCTTCTCCCTCATATCTTATTCCTCCTCCACTTCTCTCCAACTCCTACCTCTCACTCCTCCCTCCTACCTTATTCCTCCTCCACTTATCTCCAACTCCTACCTCTCACTCCTCCCTCCTACCTTATTCTCCCTCCACTTCTCCCGACTCAACATCTCACTCCTCCCTCCTACCTTATTCCTCCTCCACTATCTCGCAACTCCTACCTCTCACTCCTCCCTCCTATCCTTATTCCTCCTCCACTTCTCTCCAACTCCTACCTCTCA
This sequence comes from Megaustenia siamemsis, assembly GCA_032433765.1. Lineage (NCBI taxonomy): Eukaryota > Metazoa > Mollusca > Gastropoda > Stylommatophora > Ariophantidae > Megaustenia > Megaustenia siamemsis. The sequence continues at coordinate 5,885,912 of JAVIAB010000104.1, forward strand.
CTCCTCCCTCCTACCTTATTCCTCCTCCCTTCTCTCCAACTCTACCTCCCACTCCTCCTCATATCTTATTCCTCCTCACTTCCTCTCTCCAACTCCTACCTCCCACTCCTCCCTCATATCTTATTCTCCTCCACTTCTCCCCACTCCTACCCTCCTCCTCCCTCCTACCTATTCCTCCTCCACTATCTCCAACTCCTACCTCCCACTCCTCCCTCATATCTTATTCCTCCTCCACTTCTCCCGACTCCTACCTCTCACTCTTCCCTCATATCTTATTCCTCCTCCACTTCTCTCCAACTCCTACCCCTCACTCTTTCCCTCATATCTTATTCCTCCTCCACTTCTCTCCAAACTCCTACCCTCACTCCTCCCTCATACTTATTCCTCCTCCACTTCTCTCCAACTCCTACCCCTCAACTCTTCCTCATATCTTATTCCTCCTCACTTCTCTCCAACTCCTACCTCTCACTCTTCCCTCATATCTTATTCCTCCTCCACTTCTCTCCAACCCTACCTCCACTCTTCCCTCATATCTTATTCCTCCTCCACTTTTCCCCAACTCCTACCTCCCCACTCCTCCCTCATACCTTATTCCTCCTCCACGTTTCCCTAACTCCTACCTCTGACTCCTCCCTCATACCTTATTCCTCCTCCACTTCTCTCCAACTACTACCTCTCACTCTTCCCTCATACCATATTCCTCCTCCACTTCTCTCCACCTTCTACCTCTCACTCTTCCTCATATCTTATTCCTCCTCCACTTCTCTCCAACTCCTACCTCTCACTCTTCCCTCATACCTTATTCCTCCTCCCCACTTCTCTCCAACTCCTACCTCTCACTCTTCCCTCATATCTTATTCCTCCTCCACTTTTCCTCATCCTACCTCCCACTCCTCCCTATACCTTATTCCTCCTCCACTTTTCCCTACCTCCTACCTCTGACTCCTCCCTCATACCTTATTCCTCCTCCACTTCTCTAATACTACTACCTCTCACTCCTCCCTCATACCTTATTCCTCCTCCACTTCTCTCCAACTCCTACCTCTCACTCTTCCTCATATCTTATTCCTCTCCTCTCTCCAACTCTCTACCTCTCTTCTCTCCTTACCTCTACTAACTTTTCTCCCTACTCTCCTCTCCTCATACCTTATTCCTCCTCCACTTCTCTCCAACTCCTACCTCTCACTCTTCCCTCATATCTTATTCCTCCTCCACTTCTCTCCAACTCCTACCTCTCACACTTCCCTCATTCCTTATTCCTCCTCCACTTCTCTCCAACTCCTACCTCTCACTCTTCCCTCATTCCTTATTCCTCCTCCACTTCTCTCCACTACTACCTCTCACTCTCCCTCATATCTTATTCCTCTTCCACTTCTCTCCAACTCCTACCTCTCACTCATCCCTCATATCTTTTTCCCTCTTCCTTCTCTCTCCAACTCCTACCTCTCACTCTTCCCTCATATCTTATTCCTCCTTCACTTCTCTCCAACTCCTACCTCTCACTCTTCCCCCATTCCTTATCCTCCTCCACTTCTCTCCAACTACTACCTCTCACTCTTCCATCATATCTTATTCCTCCTCCACTTCTCTCCAACTCCTACCTCTCACTCTTCCCTCATACCTTATTCCTCCTCCACTTCTCTCCAACTCCTACCTCTCACTCTTCCCTCATATCTTATTCCTCCTCCACTTCTCTCCAACTCCTACCTCTCACTCTTCCTCATATCTTATTCCTCCTCCACTTCTCTCCAACTCCTACCTCTCACTCTTCCCTCATATCTTATTCTCCTCCACTTCTCTCCAACTCCTACCTCTCACTCTTCCCTCATATCTTATTCCTCCTCCACTTCTCTCCAACTCCTACCTCCCACTCTTCCCTCATATCTTATTCCTCCTCCACTTTTCCCCAACACCTACCTCCCACTCCTCCCTCATACCTTATTCCTCCTCCACTTTTTCCCAACTCCTACCTCCCACTCCTCCCTCATACCTTATCCTCCTCCACTTTTCCCTAACTCCTACCTCCCACTCCTCCCTCATACTTATTCCTCCTCCACTTTCCCTAACTCCTACCTCTGACTCCTCCCTCATACCTTATTCCTCCTCCATATCTCTCCAACTACTACCTCTCACTCCTCCCTCATACCTTATTCCTCCTCCACTTCTCTCCAACTCCTACCTCTCACTCTTCCCTCATATCTTATTCCCTCCTTCACTTCTCTCCAACTCCTACCCCTCACTCCTCCCTCATACCTTATTCCTCCTTCACTTCTCTCCAACTCCTACCTCACTCCTCCCTCATACCTTATTCCTCCTCCACTTCTCTCCAACTACTACCTCTCACTCCTCCCTCATACCTTATTCCTCCTCCACTTCTCTCCAACTCCTACCTCTCACTCTTCCTCATATCTTATTCCTCCTCCACCTCTCTCTAACTACTACCTCTCACTCCTCCCTCATACCTTATTCCTCCTCCACTTCTCTCCAACTCCTACCTCTCACTCTTCCTCATACCTTATTCCTCCTCCACTTCTCTCCAACTCCTACCTCTCACTCCTTCTCATATCTTATTCCTCCTTCACTTCTCTCCACTCCTACCTCTCACTCTTCTCTCATATCTTATTCCTCCTCCACTTCTCTCCTCAACTCCTACTCTCACTCTTCCCTCATATCTTATTCCTCCTCCACTTCTCTCCAACTCCTACCTCTCACTCTTCCCTCATATCTTATTCTCCTCCACTTCTCTCCAACTCCTACCTCTCACTCTTCCCTCATATCTTATTCCTCCTCCACTTCACTCCAGCTCCTACCCTCACTCCTCCCTCATATCTTATTCCTCCTTCACTTCTCTCCAACTCCTACCCCTCACTCTTCCCTCATATCTTATTCTCCTCCACTTCTCTCCAACTCCTACCTCTCACTCTTCCCTCATATCTTTTTTCCTCCTCCACTTCTCTCCAACTCCTACCTCCACTCTTCCCTCATATCTTATTCCTCCTCACTTTTCCACAACCCTACCTCCCACTCCTCCTCATACCTTATTCCTCCTCCACGTTTCCCTAACTCCTACCTCTGACTCCTCCCTCATACCTTATTCCTCCTCCACTTCTCTCCAACTACTACCTCTCACTCCTCCCTCATACCTTATTCCTCCTCCCTTCTCTCCAACTAATCCTCTCTCTCTTCCCTCATATCTTATTCCTCCTCCACTTCTCTCCAACTCCTACCTCTCACTCTCCCTCATACCTTATCCTCCTCCACTTCTCTCCAACTCCTACCTCCCACTCTTCCCTCATATCTTATTCCTCCTCCACTTTTCCTCAACTCCTACCTCCCACTCCTCCCTCATACTTTTCCTCCTCCACTTTCCCTAACTCCTACCTCTGACTCCTCCCTCATACCTTATTCCTCCTCCACTTCTCTTTAACTACTAACTCTCACTCCTCCCTCATACCTTATTCCTCCTCCCACTTCTCTCCAACTCCTACCTCTCACTCTTCCCTCATATCTTATTCCTCCTTCACTTCTCTCCAACTCCTACCTCTCACTCTTCCCTCATATCTTATTCCTCCTTCACTTCTCTCCAACTCCTACCTCTCACTCTTCCCTCATATCCTTATTCCTCCTCCACTTCTCTCCAACTACTACCTCTCACTCTTCCCTCATATCTTATTCCTCCTCCACTTCTCTCCAACTCCTACCTCTCACTCTTCCTCATATCTTATTCCTCCTTCACTTCTCTCCAACTCCTACCCCTCACTCCTCACCCTCCCTCATACCTTATTCCTCCTTCACTTATCTCCTCTCACTACCCTCACTCACTCTCCCTCATACCTTATTCCTCCTCCACTTCTCTCCAACTACTACCTCTCACTCCTCCCTCATACCTTATTCCTCCTCCACTTCTCTCCACTCCTACCTCTCACTCTTCCCTCATACCTTATTCCTCCTCCACTTCTCTCCAACTCCTACCTCCCACTCTTCCCTCATATCTTATTCCTCCTCCACTTTTCCTCAACTCCTACCTCCACTCTTCCCCTCATACTTATTCCTCCTCCACTTTTCCCTAACTCCTACCTCTGACTCCTCCTCATACCTTATTCCTCCACCACTTCTCTCCAACTCTACCTCTCACTCCTCCCTCATACCTTATTCCTCCTCCACTTCTCTCCAACTCCTACCTCTCACTCTCCCTCATATCTTATTCCTCCTTCACTTCTCTCCAACTACTACCTCTCACTCTTCCCTCATATCTTATTCCTCCTCCACTTCTCTCCAACTCCTACCTCTTACTCTTCCCTCATATCTTATTCCTCCTCCACTTCTCTCCAACTCCTACCTCTCACTCTTCCCTCATTCCTTTTCCTCCTCTACTTCTCTCCAACTCCTACCTCTCACTCTCCCTCATTCCTTATTCCTCCTCCACTTCTCTCCAACTCCTACCTCTCACTCTCCCTCATATCTTATTCCTCCTCCACTTCTCTCCAACTCCTACTCTCACTCTTCCTCATATCTTATTCCTCCTCCACTTCTCTCCAACTCCTACCTCTCACTCTCCCTCATTCTTATTACCTCCTCCACTTCTCTCCAACTCCTACCTCTCACTCTTCCCTCATATCTTATTCCTCCTTCACTTCTCTCCAACTCCTACCTCTCACTCTTCCCTCATATCTTATTCCTCCTCCACTTCTCTCCAACTCCTACCTCTCACTCTTCCCTCATTCCTTATTCCTCCTCCACTTCTCTCCAACTCCTACCTCTCACTCTTCCTCATATCTTATTCCTCCTCCACTTCTCTCCAACTACTACCTCTCACTCTTCC